>MDKI01242812.1:0-81957 GCA_005239505.1 Nicotiana paniculata
ATACCCGAACCTTGGGTTGATATGCTTAAATAATAAAAGGATCATGTGCGCATTCCGCGTCTCCATGCCTTTAGACATAAAAGTAATTATGTTATAACCATGTGTATATTCCGTACCTTGGTTTAATATTTAATTTCAAAGAAGTACCTTGTGTGCGTTCCGCATCTCGGTAAACGCAACTAATAAAAAATATAATAATTAATTAAGCGGTAATAAATAAGCCATGATCAATAAAATACAAGAATAGCTAAAAATTGATTTAAGCCTTACATGAGTCAATAAAGCGACCGTGCTAGAACCACGGGACTCGAGGGGTGCCTTACACCTTCCCCTCGGTCAACAGAATTCCTTACTCAGTCTTCTGTTTTCGTAGACCATAAATTAAGAGTCAAACCATCCTTTGTTAAGGGATTCAATATAAAAGGTGGCTTGGAACACCAAAACTAAATTCCAAGTGGCGACTCTAAATAATAAATAATCCCTTTTCAAAACGTCACTTCGATTGGAAAAACTCTTCTAACTCAACCTCGTAATAGGGTTGTGGGACATGAAAGAGGTGTGATATACGCCCGAGTCCAAAATCACCATCCGGAGCTAACAGATTCATCAAAACTCCGTCCGGGTTCATATTCACAAAAGTCAAAATTGGTCAATGCTTCGAACTTAAAGTTTCAACAATGAAATTCATTCTTCCAAATCGATTCTAAATAACCCGAAAACCAAAACCGATAATTCACACAAGTCATAATACATCAAACGGAGCTACTCATGCCCTCAAACTACCGACCAAAGTGCAAGTGCTCAAAACGACTAGTCAGGTCGATACATTCTCCCCCACTTAAACATATGTTCGTCCTCAAACGTGTCGCGAGTCATTCCAAATCCATCAAACCGCCGTGTAACCTTACCATGCACATACCAGGGGGTGATCCCATGTCACCATATTCCATTTAGGCCCGACAACATAACATAACCGAAGATCATTACTTCAACCTTAGCCCGTAAACCACAAAGTCCAATTTCCATCATCCGGAATTTCCTATATGACCTGAATCTCGCATCTACACATTGTATAAGTCTGAACAAGCTGTATCAAGCCATAACCATAACCCAAGATGTAATCACATGATATACTGCATAACTTGTGTACTTGTAGCAATAACTTCTGACCATAATAACTGCTCAAAACAAACCTGGTACCGGTAATAAACCTCATATTAAATAAAAACCTTGTTCAAAACCTCAGTTACACTGTCGATGATGAACGAAACACGCAAGAACTCATAACCACTCATCAAATCAACAAGTCATGGATCCCTCTCTCGTCCGACAGGAACCGTAGTCTAAATTCTAAGCTGACCTCTAATATTATTCCTCCATACATACTGCAATCAAATATGATAGTACCAATTCTAGGTCCAATGACCTCATCTCGTCAAACACAACCATTATATTAACATGCAACACCAAAATAACCTAGAAGCACAAATCGTGCAATCCATGCACAATAATGTAATAACTCAATGCACCCAAAAATGAAAATGACTCAAATGAGAAAACTGTCCTGCAAGCTCAACAATTACCACCACAACCGGAATGCTATGAGCCCATCATACATAGTAGAACCAATACACACGAATCAGTCACAAAGGATCATATCTCAACATAACTTCGTTGCAATGAGGGACCCCAACCTAACACTAGTCCACATGAAATACCTCAAGCCACAATGCTCAAAATCAACAACCACACGCAATTTGACATCAAGTACCCAAGGTGCATGACTGTAACCACGAAGAAGCAAATAAAAAAATATACCACAATCGAAAAAGCCCATAACCCAGGGGCAATGAAACATTCCACATCCCAATAATTATTTCGCTCGAATTCCACTACAAGACCCAAATAGAGCCGCACCATGTATATGCATAACCAACAAGTCATCGTCCCTCATTTCATAGAAGACTAACTCATAGAATATATCATATACAAATAAGATCAACTATAGCCGAATGGCACACCCCTCAACTATAGCAGTACGAAGTCAACTAATCCGACCTGGTGTAGAATACACATCCTCATTAGGCCTACCAATGACCCCCTCTAATCAACTTTGGTCGACACCAATTGGATAAATAGCCTTCCAAAAGTCCATCATGACCAACCATAGTACGTGCTACCATATAGCTAACTTTGGCCACATCTTCACAGTCCGCAACCCTGAAACAATTTTTTCCAAAGAACTCCCAGTCTCCAAATTCATAGAACATATGAATCACCATAGTCGATCCCAACTCCACCACACGCACGATTAACACATCTCTCATACACAATCATCCCACGAGTAATACTTCTATAATTCTTCCGTGCCACATAGCAAAAATCGAATATCAACAGCCAGTCAACCAGGCGAGTACCTCAGTACCAATAAAGCATCCATAAGTCAACACACAATGCGCCTTCTGAAATGTGTACCCTTCTCAGGAATTACCAAGTAGCTATAACACTCATTTAAATATCTGAAACTACCCATGTTGTCCAAAATTCATGACCTTCCTTTCCAAATCCGGATTGTGACCTTGCAGATGCAAATATCAGCCACCACACAATGTACCCCATCTATTATGCCATCATATAAAAAGTACGAGGATCTTATAATCAACTATGAGTCTAGCAGGATATATACTCGACCAGTCACAAATCTTCTATTTGATCCCATCCAGGAGAAAATCACAACACACAACATGCTCATTACGCCAGTAGGAAATATCCATCTCAAGTTGTGGTAGAAACCAACAAGAACAACTCTGAAACCCATTTGCACATAACCAAGCCATCAATACTGAATCTCTCTAACTCAACCAAGCCGCGCAGGTCACCCAATCCAAGAGCATTGACACGAAACACATGTAGAGACTCACCACATCATAAGCTCAAAGAACCAATCATACCTATTATTGTGCTGATCCAACCTACTATCAAACTGTCCTACTTCTTTGAGTTCCTTCAGAATTTCCCTCAAGCTGACACTTCTCGTTACTAGAATACAACGATCCTCACCCAACGCTCACCACAAGAGATCTTATCAAATCAAAACTAGTACAACACATAACCATGCAATCAAATCAGTGATAGCAGACTCCCCCACTTGGCTCAAAGACATATATCAAAACACTCGATAACTCGCAATACCCATATTCTATTGCTATTTTAATATCGCAGGAAGATTCAACTAAATCCTTCATAAGATCACATAACACAAACCATACAGTACCTCAAATTATCTACTAAGCTCGCGTACATCCACGTGACGGTCAGGTCAACTTTCTCAACCAAATTCAAATCTCAACACATATACCCCGCTAGTAGAAAAGAAACTCTCCATATGACATTATAAGGATCACACACCTGTAGATTACCTCACAGGTTATAACCCACCTACTTAGCCTCAAATTGACATCTCTCGATACCCTTTCACAGCCACAACTACTACGCAATTACTTAATCTTCCCGAGTCTGAACTCATCAACAAGACATGAAAATCTACTTCATTCCACAATTAAACAACATGAAAAGTCTTTCAACACTCTCATAACTCAAGACTATATGCCGCATCAAGACAGAAATCAAGCACCCAATAGTCCTTTTCACATCTCAAGAAAACTCTTCTCGTCATATTCAAACCACTTGAACACATTTTGACGTCACATTATACTCATCATATAGTCATGTAGCCACTCATCGAGCCACAAATTCCACTCATAAGGACACTACCGGACATATAAGTCCAAAAGCACGTGATCACACAATCGAAACCCCCGTGCTTAATCTACAGTCAAAACCCGGCCTCAAGTCCTCCAGACGGGCCCATCATCAGCACACAGAAATCACATTTCGTACCTCGATTTGATCCCATCCAGGAGAAAATCACAACACACAACATTCTCATTACGCCGGTAGGAAATATCCATCTCAAGCTATGGTAGAAACCAATGAGAACATCTCCGAAACCAATTTTCACATAACCAAGCCATAAGTACTGAATCTCTCTAACTCAACCAAGCCACGCAGGTCACCCAACCCAAGAGCATTGACACAAAACACATGTAGAGACTCACCACATCATAAGTGCCCAAAGAACCAATCATACCCATTAATGTGCTGATCTAACCTACTATCAAACTGTCCTACTTCTCCGAGTTCCTTTAGAATTTCCCTCAAGCTGACACTTATCCTTACAAGAATACCACGATCCCCACCCAACGCTCACCACAAGAGATATTATCAAATCAAAACCAGTACAACACATAACCACACAATCAAATCAGTGATAATAGACTCCCTCACTTGGCTCAAAGACATATATCAAAACACTTGATAACTTGCAATACACATACTCTATTACTACTATAATATCGCAAGGAGATTCAACTAAATCCTTCATAAGCTCACATAACACGAACCATATAGCACCTCAAATTATCTACTAAGCTCGCGTGCATGCATGTGACGGTCAGGTCGACTATCACAACCAAATTCAAATTCAAATCTCAACACATATACCCCGCTGGTAGAAAAGAAACTCTTTGTACGACATTATAAGGATCACACACCCGTAGATAACCGCGCATGTTATAATCCACCTACTTAGCCTCAAACTGAAATCTCTCTATACCCTTCACAACCACAACTACTACGCAATTACTTAATCTTCCCGAGTCTGAACTCATCAACAAGACATGAAAATCTACTTCGTTCCACAATTAAACAACATAAAAAATCTTTCAACACTCTCATAACTCAAGACTATACGTCGCATCAAGACAGAAATCAAACACCCAATAGTCCTTTTCACATCTCAAGAAAACCTTTCTCGTCACATTCAAACCACTTGAAGACATTTTCTCGTCACATTATACTCATCATATAATCATCTAGCCACTCATCGAGCCACAAATTCCACTCATAGGGACACTATCGGACATATAAGTCTAAAAGCACGTGCTCACACAACCGAAACTCCCGTGCTTAAGCTATAGTCAAAACCCAGCCTCAAGTCCTCCAGACGGGCCCATCATCAGCACACAAAAATCACATCTCGCACCTCATCCATGGAATTACAAGCTGTCGATACACAACTGATATCGAGCGTTCACATGCACACACAAATGCATGGAAGGAATTTCAAGAGTTATGCTTCAAGTTGAATCAATGTCGCACGATAAGGAAAGAAAGATGGGAAGTTTATCCTAATTGCCTTGTAGATTCTCGAAGATAGGTAATGACGTCATCATACTGATTTGTAAGACTCTACTAGGCACTTGCTCATGACTTGTAGAACCTATGATACCAGCTTGTCACGATCCAAAATCCAACTACATGTGATGAGACCTAACCCAACCCCTAGGTAAGCCCATTAACAACTATTCAATTTAATGAGATTTATTAAGAGAATAAATGATAATACAACTGCTTTTATACAAAGAATTTTCCAAGGTCTGGTAGTACAAATAATGAGCTTCTAAGATATAGAGTTTACAGGGCTGGTTTAAAATAAAATACACCATCTATTTGAAATATACATGAATAGATCTGAAATACTAAGCTACCACGATCAAGAGGCGACTATGACTAGATCGCAGGTACATCTTCAGATCCAGCTCCCGTCGTACACAACTACATCAACATCCAACATCTGCACGCAAGGTGCAGAAGTGTAGTATGAGTACAATCGACCCCATGCACTCAATAACTAACAAACCTAACCTTCTATTGAAAGTAGTAACGAGCTGGGACAAAGGTCAGAGTCCAACACCAATAGCCAACAAAAACTCATAAAAATATAATAAAAGTGATACACGAAATAACTCAGAGATAAAATGTTCAGTTCGTTCACAGTTCCGAAAAATAGGCATGCTTTTCAAGTTCAACAAATAAAAACTCATACAAGTAAAATAGATCAACTCTAAATGATATGAGGGATATGAAATTTCTATATCTACATGCCATTATACATGTTGTATGAGGTACACTACAATGGAAGCCTTGCTTACTCATACTATCAGAGTACTAGATCACTCACTATTGTTCGTGACAGGTCTAGCCCAAGGAAGATCCGTCCCTCAATATAAATGTATAGGGTAACTCCATGCCCAAGTAACTCCATCCCAAATGTGAATATATACGGCAACTCCATGTCAAAGGAACTCCATCTCAAATGTGAATATATAGGGCAACTCCATGCCTAGGAAACTCCGTCTCAAATATAATATCCACTACATTCACTGTGGGCGTGCAGACTTCGAATGGGCTCCTTCAGCCTAATTGCTATATTCGGAGGGGCTCCTTCATCCCAAGTGTTATAATAAGCCAATAAGGCATGAATCAATAATAATTATTGCCGCGTGCAGCCTGATCCCATCTATATCCTCAAAATTAGACCCTCGACCTCACTCAGTCATCAATTTCACCAATCTCTCGGACTCACAATGTCATATAAATCAGCCCAAAAATGATGATATGATGTATTAATAAATAGCAACAGAGACTGAGATATGATATGCAAAAAAACGAGTATGACTGAGTATGTAACTGCAATTTAAGCAAATAACTCCACAGCAGATATCACCTCAGTGGGTTCCAAATGAATAAGCATATAGCCTAAAAATAGTTTCTAACATGTATCATAACTCAATTACTCTAACACGTAGAACTCTCATGGATAAAACAAGATTAGGTAACTACACAATACCACATAAATGATCGGGTCATAATTCACCCGGTGCACGCCCACATGCCCGTCACCTAGCATGTGTGTTACCTCAACACCAAACATATATCATGTATATTCAGGGGTTCATACCCTCAGAACCAAGTTTAGAAGTGTTGCTTACCTCGAACAAGCCAAATCCAACGTCGAGCAAGCCAAATGATGCTCCAAAAAGGCCATCTCGCATGTACCGACCTCCGGAAGACTCAAAACTAGCCAAAAGCAATTCAATACAATCAACATGATTTAAAATAATCAATTCTATAAGAAAATACTAAGTTCTTAATCAAAAGATCAAAAGTCAACTTAAAAGCTCCCCATCCCCCCACAGGCCAACGTATTGGAATCCAATAAAAGTTACAAAATCCAGAAGCCCGTTCAACCACGAGTCAAGCCATACCAAATTTATCAAAATCCAACACAAAATCGTCACACAAATCCCCAAATTATACTCTGCAAATCCCTAGCCTCAAACTCCCAAAAATTACACCTAAAAAACACACAAACTAGGTGAGAAATTCAATTGGGAAACATAACTAGTGAACAAAATTTACCACAAGTGACTTACCTCAAGAATCCCTTCGGAATTCCTCTCAAAAATCGCCTAAGCCCGAGCTTGAAATGTCCAAAATGAAGAAAATCATGAAACCCTTGAACTTAATACTCTGCCCAGCATTTTCGCTCCTGCGACTCATTTAGTCGCGCCTGCGATCTCGCAGGTGCGTGAAATCCTCCACTCATGAGGTTTGCCCAAGGTTCCACTGCCTCCGCTTCTGCGATCAAACACACGCAGATGTGAGTCCGCACATGTGGAAATCCTTCCGCGTCCGTGCTCCGTAGTAACCATGTCAATTCCTACTTCTGCGATCGATGCTTTTGACAAACCAGCCTTAGCCAAAATTTCCAAAAAACTCACCCGAGCCCCTCGGGACCCCGTTTGAATATACCAACAAGTTCCATAACATAACAAAGACCTACTCGAGGCCTCAAATCACACATAACAACATCAAAACAACAAATCACACCTCAAATCAAACTTACATGAACTTTCAACTTCCAAAACTCGCGCCGAAACATAATAAATCAACTCGGAATGAACTCAAACTTTGCACACAAGTCCCAAATGACATAACGAAGATATTCCATTTCCGATAACCATAATCTGAATCTGATATCCACAAAGTCAACTCGCGGTCAAACTTATGAACTTTCCAAACATTCAAATTTTCAACTTCCGTCAATTAGTGCCGAATCTTTATAGGAATATCCAAATGTAAATATGGGCATACACCCTTTTCCAAAATCACCATCGAGACCGAACGGAACCATTAAAACTCTACTCCAGGGTCAAATCCACAAATATCAAACTTGGTCAACTCGTCCAACTTAAATCTTCAACAACGAAATTCATTCTTCCAAATCGAATAACCCAAAAATCAAAATTGACGATGTACACAAGTTATAATACATCATACGGAGCTACTCATTCCCTTCAAACTACCGAGCAAAGTGCAAATGCTCAAAACGGCTGGTCGGGTTGTTACAAAATTGAAGGTAGTAGTTTTATATTTTTTTCCGGTGATATAGAGGGATGTGGGGGTGTGGCTTTTGGTGGTTCTCTATTTTCGCATAAGTTCAAAGATTCTATCTAAAATCAATGCATATAATCTTGTTGGAGTAAAACACGTTCAACAACTTTATTTTCTGTAGCAAAAATGGTGATATACTTTTTTTGCTAATTGCTTCTTCATGATTTTGAAGCAAAATAACTTCTGATGGGTCTGGTATAATTTTTGAATTCTCAGATTTTGGTTGGATAATGATTTGATGTTGATTTAAATTTTGTTTGGTGGCAGTTTGTGATAGTAAATTTTATTGGCGATGGTAAATTTGATTTTTAGTGGACCTGAGTGGTGGTGACCGTGGATATAGAGGAGCAACCGTTGTGTATGAAAAGAAGAAAACAAAAAAGAAAAATAAAAGAAAAGAAAAGGAAAAAAAGGTAAAATAAAAATAATAAATACTCCCTCCGGTCCATAATAAGTGACTTTTAGCCTTTGGCACATCTCTTAAGAAAATACGGACTCCTAGAAAAAAAAAAGGTGTATTCACTAAATTGCCCTAAATTAATATTGCCACATTGAGATATGTAAATAAGGGAAACTTTTGGAACGACCCGATCAATTATTTTGAGAATTAGCATACCGTTCAGTGGCTTAAGATCTCGAGCAGTTTCGTATTATGTGTTATGACTTGCATGTGTGGTCGAGTTCAGTTTTGGGATGATTCAAGATCAATTTAGAAGAAGGATTCTTGTTTTAGAAGCTTAAGCGGTAAGAGTTGACCGGAATTTGACTTTTGTGTAGACAACTCCGAAATTACATTTTGATGATTCCAATAGCTTTGTATGATGATTTTGGACTTAGACGTGTGTCTGAATTTGGATTTGGAGATCCGTAGGATAAGTTGAAGCATTTTGGCGAAAATTGAAAAGTCGAAGTTTTGGAAGGCTGAGAGGTTTGACCGGGAGTTGACTCGGTTGATAATGGGCTTGGATTGTGATTCTGGGAGTTGGATTAGCTCCGTTATGTCATTTGGAACTTACATGCAAAATTTGAGGTCATTCCGGATTGATTTGATATGTTTTAGCACGAGTTTAGAAGTTGGAAGTTTTGGAAATTCATAAGTTCGATTCGAGGTACAATTCGTAATTTCAGTGTTGTTTGATGTGATTTAAGGCCTCGATCAGGTCCGTATTATATTTTGGGACTTATTGGTATGTTCGTGGGGTCCCGATGGGCTTGAGTGAGTTTCAGATAGGTTTAGGTTGTGTTCCACTTGTTTTTTATGGTTCAATGTCATTTCTTCAAGAATTAATCGTATCACATTAAGAAATTGAGATCTAAATTCAGTTTTTATTCAAGCATTAGATCCTTATTGTAATTACGGAGTCATATAAAAAAGAATCGTCAAATTCGGACATCGTATGAGAGAGTTATGCCCATTTCCGTATAGGGAAAGCTACTGGTTTCTAGTGTAGCATCCCAGGGCTCGCAAATGTGAACATTTGATGGCATTTGAGACTTTTGCCCTGTTCCAGTTCAAATTTGCAAATATATATTCGCACTTGCCACATTTTCCAGCCCTGTTCTTGCTCGCAATTATGAAGGCTTCTTCGCTTTTGCGAGGGTTCGCAATTGCAAACCCTGGATCGCAAATGCGACATCTACAACTTGTTTTCAGCTGTGTAATTTGGGTTTTGCTTCATTTTTTGATATTTTTGAACAGTAGGTCAAAGAGTAGGTGATTTTGAGAGAGAAATTTCATCGACAATCATTGGGTAAGTGCCCTTGTTCAATTTCTATGTATATTTCATGATTATATTTGAGTTATAACATCAAAATAGTGAGAATCAAAGTGAAAAATTGGGAATTTTGTCTAAATTTGAAAACATGAAATTTCTTGATCTGTGAGTCGAATTGGACTCCGACTTGAAAATAAATCACGTATTTGAACTCGTAGGGCTATGAGTAGTCAAAATCTACCCCTCGACTCGGGTTTTGATAATAGTTTTGATAATTGAAATTGTTTTCTCTTGCATTGTTTGGTGTATTTAAGTCGTCTTTTGCTAGATTGAGCCGAGCGGAGGTGAATTTGTAAAGAAAAAGCTAATTTGAGTGTTGATCTAGTTTCTATGAGGTAAGTATCTTGCCTAACTTTGTGTGGGATAACTACTCCTTTGGATTTGAGTCATTTGTGCTAATTGTGTCATGTGAAGATCGTGTACGCGAGGTGACGAGTACGTACTCGATCTTAATTATGGACGTATGACCGTTTAGGGCTCTTAGGTTCTTATATTCATCAGATATGAAGTTATATTGTTATGTTAAATCCTCCATTTACTAAATCCCCTTTACGTGTCTTATTTGGAATTAATTGATTCATATTCTATCACTATTTCCAATTAACTCTTGTGTGCATTAACTGAAGTTGTTGCCTCTTTTATTGTCATATTATCTCTTCCATAATTGCTTGTCCTAATTGAAGTTATTATTATCTCTTCCGTAATTGCTTAACCCTGATTGAAGTTATCATTATCTCTTCTGTAATTGCTTAACCTTAATTGAAGTTATTAATATCTATTCCGTAATTTCTTAATCTTAATTGATATTACTATTATCTCTTCTGTAATTGCTTAGCCTTAATTAAAGTCTGTTATTCCTTTCATTGTTGACGTATTAGTTGGGGTCATTGATTCATGCTATCTCTTATCGTCGAATTGTACTTTTGTGGAATCATTGTTACAAATTATCTCTCCCTTGTTGAGCTATTCTTGTTGAGACCATTATTCTCTGTTGTGTCTTTCTTTGTGAGCTTGTTCTTTTGTTTCTTTGTGTTCTGAAGTTCTTGTATTGATTTACTTGTCGTATTCTCGTATTATGGTTGTTGTTGTTGTTGTACTCAGTGTTGTTGAGCCGAGGGCTTGTCTATGCAGTCATGAGTCATTGTTATTGTTGGCACGTGAGTGGTCTGTGCGGATATTAGATATTGTCACTCTTTTGCCATGTGAGTCACCATGCAGTTATGAATTGTAATGTGGGCACAAGATGCCAAGTGATTAGGGTCATGAATTGAGACTCGTGATTTGTGATTATGAGGTTTGGTGCCTCGTAGAAATCCTTGAATAAATCTGGTGTGAAAGTGGTAGTTCTTATTTGAGTTGTGACTTGGTTTTTCTTTATTTGGTCTCACCGGACTTAGACTGTGTTCAACTTACTCTATAGCGTTGTTACATGTTGTGCCTCGTTGCTAATTGTTGCTTTAGTTTCCTATTACAAGCATTGTTTTATTATTGTCAACATGCCTAGCTTTATATTGATATTGTCCCTCGTTAGTTCTACATTTATACTTGTTCAGGTTGTTTAGTCCAGTAGGTATCTTGACTGTCCCTCGTCACTACTCCACCGAAATTAATCTTGATACTTACTGGGTACCGCTATGGTGTACTCATGTTACGCTTTCTGCATATTTTTGTGTAGATCCAGGTATTTCGGAGTTGGTTGAACAATAGCTAGTTGTTCGGGTTTTGCTGTGGAGACTCAAGACGAACCTTCCGCGCGTTTAGACCTTGTAGTCACCTTCTGATATTGTACATGTACTGTTTATTTCTATCTGAAACAGTTGTATTTAGGAATTTTATAGCAAACTCATTAGAGCTTTTGACATGTATTACCGGTTTTGGGATTGAAAGTTTTGTGTCGAGATTTCTATTTCATATTTAACAGTTGTTGGTTGAATTTTGCTATTAATTTAGTATGTGTTAGCCTTACCTAGTCTTAGAGACTTGGTGTCGTCACGATATTCTATAGAGGAAAATTGAGGTCGTGACCAATTTGGACCAAAATAAAAAGGCCAAAAAGTCACTTATTATGAATCGGAGAGAATAATAAAAAAAGCCAGCATAAAAAAATTACTTGGCAAATTGTGATTGGTACGTGTTGTATACTACTTTTTCTAAAACTAGTACTAGTAAGGGGGAAGGGGGAGGGGGGAGGAAACTTATTTCACTTCAAGCAATGACAAGGGGGTCTTGTGACCCCACAAAGTTTGAGAATGCTTTGGTAAAGTGATACAATGCAAACGAGGTAATTATGTATTTTTTCTTATTATGATCAATATTAACATTAATTTTATAATATTTCTAATACAATCCTATTTTTATTTTATTTAATTGGATATAAAAGTTAAGATCTAATTATGTACTATACCAATGATAATCGAAGAAAATCTTAAATTAGCAATTGAACGTAAGCTCGATAGAAATAACACCACATCAAAATTTAATATTTAAATAATTAAATAAATTTGAACTATTTAAATCATGATAGTACTATGAAAATTGTTGAAGAACTAGAGTTAACTACTTGGGAATCTCAAAATAGAGAAGAACGTCACATAAATCAGAAACAACAAAAACAATATACTCAGTATTATTCAATAGATATCGCCGGAGATGAGGATGGTAGTGTGTACGCAGATCTTACCCCTACCTTATGAAGATAAATAAACTGTTTCCAATAGACCCTCGACTCAGGATAATATAAGTACCACATTAATGAAAATATAAGCAAGAAATGACAGTACCAAAAAGTCATATAAAAGCAGAATAAAACATCAAGACAGTAAAATGATCAACAATTAAAGAAAATAACGGTTAGTCATAAAAATTACTACCAACAGATTTGTTAATACTAAAGTTATGAACACTCTACACTATCTACTCGATTACTCTAATCCTCGACCTTCCTATCAAAAATCATGTCCGGTCGAAACTGCACCATGTCTTGCCTACCCATAAACCGGAAAGAGACGGTAATATTTTCCGACGTATTAAAGAACGACGGGGTACGTCGAGGAGGAACGAAATATTGTGAAGTAAATTGATTTGTTATAGGACTAAATTGCACACTTCGAAATAGTTCAAAGGACTTGCTTTGTAATCTGCAATATCATTCCATTCAGAACTGAGAGCGAGCCAATGCAATTAAGCAAATCCCCGCCCCACGCTTTCCTCGAAAACTCTCTTTCTTTCCCTTGTGTGTACTTGAAAAAACGATAGCCACACGCAATCTCAAGATTCATCAAAATAATTGAAAAAATAGCAAAGAAAGAGTTTCTTGTTTTGGATTCTACCCTCTCCTTTAATTTGCCTCAGTAAAGTTCTTACTACTCCATATTTTATGTGCTTATACACAGTAAGACTCAACTCCTTGAACTCATGTTAATTTTGTATACACTGTTTCATTTTCAGTTTTCTGAACTGTGAAACTCTTAATATTGATAATTGCCTTTTCTTCTATTAAGAAAGTTCATAATTTGAAACATAGTTGTTCAGTAAATAGGCTGTGAGAATAAAATTTGTATTCTATCTCTCTCCGATTTTAATTGACCTAATTTTGATTTTATCTGCTCCAAGTTTATGAACTATTCTGTAGTGGCAAGTTTTTTTTTTTCCCTTAAACAATTTGAAGTAATGTATAGAAATAGGAGTACTATACTATGTCATTTTAAAAATTTTATATGACCACTTCTCCATCAACTTTCTATTTTTCACATTTTAAACAATTTCATAATTCATACGAAATTCAATAAATACATAACTACAACGCTTATGTGTAGATATAAGAATATAAACAATAAAAATATCAGCTAAACATCTTAGCTATAAATTATTATAAGAAATGGACCTTGAGCCGGACTCAAACCCAAAGCTAGCTTTTGGGGTTGAGTTAGGCCGAGGTCCATTTCTTCACATGGTATTAGAGCCAGACCTAGCCCCAATTCTTGGTTTTTTTGATGTTGGGCCGTCATGTTATATTGTATGCTCCAGATGTCCAATCATGGGTGGGATGGATTATCTGCCTCCTTATATAGTCTTGAACTGTTGAATAGAGTTAGCCTTTGAGGTTGAGTTTGACCGAAGCTCCATTTCTTCATAAATTCCCTGGAAATCAACTCAGGTCAATTAGTGGGATAGGATGCACTCTTTTTTTTAAAATCTTTTTGTAATTCGTTACCATGTTTTTTAGCTAGTAAAGTTGGTCTCCTCATGAATTATTAAATATTGATACTTACGCATTTAGTGATGAAAAGAGTGTTAATCTTCTTTTATGCTTAACCAGGCTTTGAATGTTTGGGAACTGGTTTGTAGCTTGAAGCTTTTAGGGGGACTAAGAGTAGGCTCTTGGTCCCCTGCAATTATGTTGAATATCAAGTGAAGACTCATAATATGGAGATAATGCGTGCTAAGCTTCATAGCCCCTTTCTTGGGCTTCCACTTCAATGCAACCTTAACAGAAGGAAAAGCGGAAATTATATTGGTGGAGTAAGATCATCAAGAAGAGGTGTTTACAACTGTAGATGTTCAAAGAAAGGAGACTGGATAACTCAAGGGGTCAAATTTACACATTCTTGTGGCAGAAACGTGGAGCTATTATGGAAGAGTTTTGCACTGAGAAGTGGCACATTAATGTGCTCCGTGAAAGAGCCATTAGTTCGAAGTAAAGGCTTGGTGAAGTCACTAGTTCCAGTTTGGGAAGAAGGGTTATTCTTTGTCCGATGTTCAATCTTTGGTGCTGTAATATCTGGGGTGTGTTTACTTCTTTGGTATGGCCAGTTGAAAGCAAAGAGTTACATTGAAGCAAAGCTTTTGCCTTCTGTTTGTGCATTATTGAGTGAATATGTTCAGCGCGAACTTGATTTTGGCAGGGTTCGAAGAATATCACCTTTAAGTATTACATTAGAGTCATGCTCTTTTGGCCCTCATAGTGAAGAGTTCTCCTGTGGTGAATTACCAACTGTTAAGCTGCGAATTCGTCCTTTTTCGAGTCTGAGTAGGGGAAAGATTGTGGTTGATGCGGTCTTGTCAAATCCAAGTATTCTGGTAGTGCAAAAGCAAAACTATACATGGCTTGGACTGCCCTTTTCTGAAGGCAGTCCGCTGAGCCGTTTGTCAGATGAGGAAGGTATTGATTTGCGGACAAAAATTAGGAGGATTGCCAGAGAGGAAGCAGCTACTCGCTGGGCCAGGGAGAGAGATGTTGCAGCAAGGGAAGCAGCTGAGAAGGGATATCTTCTTCCTGAAGGAAATTCTTTTCTATTAGATGATGACTTCTCAAAGAACGCTGCAACTACTCTTGCGAGGATAGTAACTTCAGAGTCCTTCTTTTGTATGGATGAGAAACTGCACTGGAGAGATCAGCATCACATGGATGCAGGCGGGGAGTATGATTTGAAGCACGCAGATTTAGAGAAAACATTTGGTGCAAAAGTTGTTCCACCTTCTGGAACTAGGTTTTGGTCTAAAATCATACCAGACGCACTAAGACAACGATTCAAGAAGGCTAATGGGAGAGATATATCTGCAGCTGGTATTGCAGCTAGAAGAAGAATTCTTGAGCGTAGTGCATCAGCAGCCTGTTTGTATTTCAAGGGTCCATCAAATGCAAATCTTGGTGTCTGTTGTCCACCATCTGAGGCTTATGATGTTTCAAATCCTGCAATTTTTCCTGTCAAAAGCGAGGGTGATACCTCACCCTCTGTTTCTTCAGCAACAATATCTGAAGAAGATGTAAACCCTGTAGATAATTCTGAGGGGAACTTATTTACCAGCAATGCCAAACGTAACATGTTCGATTGTGGTTCTTCAAGTGAAGGAATTTCTGACAAAGTAGAAACATGCCAGCTTGATCTTATGTGTCAGAAAATGTTGGGAACATATCCTTTGCCTGTAGAGAAATGCGGTAGTGATTGCATTGATGGTTTAGCTGTTCAACGTGATCCATTTCTTTTTACTTTGGTTAGACTTTGTAAAGCTTTAAGTCTCAGTGAAAAATTATCCTCCACCAACATGGGGGATAGAACAGCTGACGGGCCTGGAGAAAGTAGTGAAGAAATTGCAGCTGATATCATGAATAGGGGTGCCAATAGCAGAGATGATTCACATCGATTTGAGGAGCAGGTACAACAGTCTCATTGGGGGACTTCAGATATTCGACAAGGCAATGCATCTAGTGGTTCTGGA
Source organism: Nicotiana paniculata (assembly GCA_005239505.1). Lineage (NCBI taxonomy): Eukaryota > Viridiplantae > Streptophyta > Magnoliopsida > Solanales > Solanaceae > Nicotiana > Nicotiana paniculata. The sequence goes on from MDKI01242812.1 coordinate 16,353, forward strand.
TTTACTGTGCTTGAGCCATTACCTCTGCAGCATCCATCAAAAACTGTACACTCCTGGAGCCCAAAGTCAGCTTTGTATTCTTTTGTGAAGAATCTAGGTCAGCTCGGGGCTAATTCAATTGTAAAGCCTATGGAAAGGCTGAAGTTTGAGATGAGTCCAAGAGTGGAGGATATTGTTGCTGAACTTGTTGATGGTGATGACGGAAAACATGTCTCTAGTGTTGAAAAGATGGTTCCAGTAATTCTGGATTCTGTACATTTCAGTGGGGGCTCATTGATGCTGCTTGCCTATGGTGATACAGAGCCAAGGTAAGCTTCAAAACAGCTAAAACTCCTGGTTAAAGGTTTTGAATCCTGCCCAAAACAATAATTTTTGTGAACACTCCTTTTAATTTTGAAATTCTTCCTTTTAATACTTTCCGTCCTACTCTTACCAATAAAAAAAAAATGTTTTCCGTCCTACTAGCTCTCTCTTTCTCTCTCTCGTGCTCCACCCAGTATAGTTGGTTGATAGGGATTTTTACATCCTCATCTTTTTTTGATTTGTCTTGGACAGCGCTTCTTTTGCTGTTAATGGGAATATTAAATATCTTTTGGTAGATACATTCTTGATGTGTGCATGCTCTGCTACTGGAGTTATTATTTTTTGTTTGTTGAGAATGATCTGCTACTGAAGTTATCTTAATGGCAATCTTTTTTCTCGTTCTTAGGTTTATTTCATGCTGGTCTATGCATTCAGTATTATCTTTGTCTGTGTTTATAGAGAGATGGAAAATGTCACGGGGCATGTCAAGTTTCAAAACCACTATGGTCGGGTGCACGTACAACTAAATGGTAATTGTAAGATGTGGCGTTCGGACATCAGATCTGACAATGGTGGCTGGTTATCAACAGATGTTTATGTTGATATGACTGAGCAGAAGTGGCATGCGAATTTGAAGATTGTGAACCTCTTTGTTCCGGTAAGGTGCACTGCGATGTTACTTTATTTTGTAAAATTTGAAAGATCCCTAGTCCACAGGAGGCTGCTGCAGTAATACTTGTTTTCTTACTGTTTTATGTGTCATCTATTGTTCTTTATCTCGGATGCAGCTTTTCGAGAGAATTCTGGAAATTCCAATCACATGGTCCAAAGGGAGAGCTAGTGGCGAGGTATTCCCTAACTCTGAATGTGTCCTGTAAACCTTTTTCAGTTCGTTAACACATTATGTCATCTCAATTGCAAGATGAGTTGATTATGTTAGTTTAGTTGGTTAGATTGGAATTAATCACATCAATGACATGTTTAAATATGTATCGCTGTACCATTGGAAGAATGGATTGTGTATACTGCTTAAAGTATCTATAAAAGAACATAGATGTAAGAGATTTGTTTCGATGCTCTTCCAACCTCTTCTCTCATGTCACACAGTAAATGTAGTAAAAAGGATCGAGTAATGAACATCGGAGATTAATTAACACTTAACACTATCCTAACGCACAATCCTTTTGCCCTTGACCATTGTGATAGGAGTGGAACTTTTTTTTTTTGCTAAACGAAAGCTGGATCCATAGTTCACGTATCCCATAAAACTAAAGCTGGACGCATACTGTTGTCGTGAATTCCTCGTGTTATCTATCATTCATAAAGCTAAATTCTGACTGTGTGTATAGGGTTGCTTTTGGTGGTTTCTTTTATCAGATCCAAATATTTGCATGTGCGCTTATTTGTAATATGTATATTTTCTTTTGTATGTTATCCTTGGATATGGTTGACATTATCCTCTGTGGAAGATCGTATATGTTGACTAATTTTATGTCTGATCAATTACTTTGATTTTGAGTTTGCTATCATTTGTTGTAGGTGCACATGTGCATGGATAAGGGGGAAAGTTTTCCAAATCTTCATGGGCAGCTTGATGTCACAGGGTTGGCATTTCAATTATATGATGCTCCTTCTGGGTTTTGGGTAAGCTATTGTTCGGCATTGGAGTTGGGAAACAAAACAATTTTTTATGATCTCTTTAACAGTTTATATATTTATTTGTATTGAGTTGTCTGCTATTAAACTTACAAGTAGTGGAAGTACTTTTAGTTATTTGCTTCTCTTAACTTGTGAACTGTGTAGACATTTTTGTTCTCGAGTAGCTTTTTAGAAATGACGATTTTTTCATAGTCCTACATGCTCTAATACAAAGACATAAGCGTGGTGAAGTGTGTTGATGGCCCATCTGAAATGTATGATGGTTGATGCCCTTATGCATTTTCATCTCTTTCCTTCTCTTATGTAGGATATGTCTGCCAGTTTATGTTTTCGCGCTCAACGTATATTCTTGCATAATACTAGTGGTTGGTTTGGTGATGTTCCTTTAGAAGCTTCTGGAGATTTTGGCATCAATCCAGAGGAAGGAGAATTCCATCTCATGTGTCAGGTATACTCTATGAAGTAAATAGCTACTAGTTAAACATTCTTGGGCTGCACTCTGCTGCTATCCACATTGGGTTATGTATTCATAGTAACTTGAACGGTTGCATCCTATTTGCGTTAGTGGTAGCAGAAACGAATTTGAACTCAAATCAAGATGTAGAAATCATTTAATTAGAATTCGTTTGATCTTTGTCAACATTGCTTAACAGAATTTAAGTTGCCATATGAAATTTAAAGTAGATTTATTAATTTCTACTAGAAATCATTTGATCTTTGATCACCATTGCTTAACATAGTTAAATTTGCCTCATGAAATCTTCGAAGTAGCTTATGTAATGTATCAATACATTACAGCAGAAGATATTCTTTTCCTAGCAGTCATGTGGCGCTCTTAAATGTTGTTTGTCTTAGTTTTTGAAGCACTACCAATAAGTGTTTGAAACAGTTGTGATGGGAATGTGGAAGGTGATATTGCCTGTCTGGTGGTCTTTCTCTTCTCTTCTGCCAAATAAATTTCTCATTCATATAATTATGATTTGGTATGGACACTTCTTTCAGGTTCCATCTGTTGAAGTGAATGCCTTAATGAAAACATTCAAGATGAAGCCCCTATTGTTTCCGGTTTGTTTCTATTCACCTTCCCTTGGTTACATATTTTCATCTATCTTGAGCCCTGCAACTCTAGGTTTATTTTTGCCTCCAATTATTCCCATAAATTTTCATTTTATATCATTGGGCTAGTAACCCTCGTATTTTGGGTTGCATAGGTATTAATTATGAGCCCCTTCCTGTTCCAAACTTCATTATCTAAACTAGAGATTGATCTTCTTTTGCCTCTCATCCAAATAATATCTACTCTGGTAACTAGCAGCAAATAAAGTAAATTTCACAGCTTTTCCCTAAGTTATGAATACTCAAAAAAATAAATAAAATGAATGCTTACTCTTTATTCTTTGCAAACAAAGAGTAACATGTAGCTCCACATTTATATTTTTGTTTTAAATAAAATGTCGTTTTAGCCATTTCTGTTTGCTATATTTATAAAAATTATTGCCTTAAAAAGAACCAAATATATCCCCTCTATATAAGTATCTCAAGTATTTTTAATAAGGTAGTAAGTCATCTTGAGGCTCGGGTGTTATAAAGATGCAAAGTGCTTTGACAAAGATGTTCTGTGTTTATTGATAGTATATTTGGTTGTAATCTAAAAAACTATCATCTATCAGGAATGTGCTTTTAGTGTTGCAGACTTAACTGAAAAATGTGCTATAGAATAGCTTAATGCTTAATGTGCCATGGCAGAATGAATCTAATAATAGACCTTTCTATAACAGAATGTTTCTCCTATTCCAAGGAATTTTAACAGGGTATGAAATTGTATTGAGGGAAAGAATCATTTTCAGTTACTGGTTGGTTTTCATAGTATGCACTTCTTTAGACAGGTGCAACAGTGTTTTATTTAATGAAATGTTACTTTTTTAGCAAAAGACAATTTTGACTGAAGCTCTGCTCTACTCTGATGAAGAGCAAGAGTAAGAGGTGCTTCAAAGGATAAACAATAACTAGTCTCCTGCCCTCTTGCTGAAACACACTAACTCTTTCGCATCCCAATTCAGTGAAAACTGAGAAGTAATGGGAAAATATCCTTCAGGCTTCAGCTTCATTATTTATGACTTGATTCCTGGTTTCTGTTGCCAAAAAGTGTGCTTCATTATTCTGTTAAGAGGACTGTAAACATTCTTACAGGTCCTTTCCTATTTTAATGAAAGGCATTGCACAACCATTTGTGATCAAATTTTGAACTGTGTTCTAGATCTCTGTGATTTCTTGTATCTTTTAAGAGGGCACTGTGATCGGGCTGCTCTTGGCCTCTTTCTCCTTATTGATCTCAAAATCCTTTGATGATTTACTCAGTTGGCTGGTTCAGTTACAGCTGTATTCAACTGTCAAGGCCCCTTGGACATTCCCATATTCGTGGGGAGTGCATTGGTGTCAAGGAAGATAGCCAATTTGGCCAATGAATTTCCTAAATCTGCCGCATATGAAGCTGTGATCAGTAATAAGGAGGCTGGTGCAGTGGCAGCAATTGATCGTATTCCATTCTCCTACATTTCAGCCAACTTTACTTTCAACACGGACAACTGTGTAAGCAAAATCAGTTTATAAATATTTCAATTTTTTCGTAAGGCTTCTGTACTATAGAATTCATCATGTCTGGGACAGGTGGCTGACTTGTACGGCATTAGAGCTAGCCTTACTGATGGCGGTGAAATTCGTGGTGCAGGAAATGCGTGGATATGCCCTGAGGTACTTGTTTATATCTGAGACAATTCACTTTGGCTTGAAGATCAAACAAATATGGTTATGTTCTGTAACCAAAAGTTCAAAAATATTCTCAAGTCACTAGATAAGATATACACGATAATGAGTGTCTAAAGGAGAGAATTATTTGTCCCCAGAATATTTCAATTTTTGAGGGTGCAAATATTAAACCAGAAAAATTAGCCTGAACTTGCTACACATAACTTTGGCCAGCTGCAGATGAATATCTAAGGGATGTCCGCATTTATAAGTTCTACAATTTTTGATCCTATAAGTACCTGGTTATGCAGGTTTTGGTGTTGATAGAATTGTACGATAGCTTTATGGTCAAGGAGGTGGTACGTGGTTTTTTTGATTCTACCCTTGATAACCAATCCTTGCTCCAAAATAGGTGTATACTTTCATTAAATTTGTGTTGCTTGGATGTCTATATAGAAAAATCTATTAAGAAAAAAAAATTATATATAGAAAAATCTTGGTTAGGAACATAATTTATGGGACATTTATGTAGGATTGAAGTGTGGATGTAATTGTTAGGAAGAACTCTGTTTGGGTTAGATTGTCCCATATTGATTGAGAGAATGAGCTGTTGTTTTCTTATATAGTCTTGGCGTTCCTCGTTTCATAGGCTAGCTCTTGGGATTGAGTAGGCCTAAGGTCTATTTCTTTATTATGGTATGAAAGCTAAACCCATCCTTATGCTTGGTTTACCTAATTGCCCCCCTCCACCCCCACATCCATCCTTGGGCTTTCCGGGGATGGGATGTTAGATTGTCCCATATTGGTTGAGGAAGTGGGTTGTTGTACACCCTCATGAGCTATCAGGGCTGAGTTAAGTCCAAGGTCCATTTTCTTTATAATTTGCTTGTCAGTAATAGGTGCCTCCTTAAAAGTGTAAAGAAAATGATAATACTAGTGGATGCAATCCCAAGGTTTTCAGCCTCTTAACTCTTATGTTATCGTGTTTTCTCTGCCCTTTCCACTGATTTGATCTCTCTCTTTTCTTTATGATCCTCGTTAGATTGTTATGTGTAAATAGTCCTAGTCCCATATGTTGTAGGAGTAGAACATGTCCTAGTCCCATATGTGTAAATAGTCCTAGTCCCATATGTAGTAGGAACAGAATATGTCCTAGTCCCATATATAGTAGGAGTAGAATATATATTATATATATGGCTCATTGTTTCATTGTTAATAAATAGATTTTTCTCCCGTGCATTCATTCTCACATGGTATCAGAGCTTTAGTGAGAAAATTATCGTTGTGCGTCATTCTAGCGACATCCGGGAAGAAAGATCTCATCACCGTGCAATTTTCCGACGACTTCGTCTTGTTCCCTGGGTTCATCACTGCTACAGTGGTACCGTACATATACCAGTACCACCATCAGATTTGAAATCCTTGTACGACCAAACCGCAGAATTCCCAGTCCCATCGGAACAGAAAAGTCAGTCACCGTACGTCTTTCCGGTTGACGACTCAAGATTGATTTGCATTATCTCCTGATTGGTAAGTGTTGTGCGAAAACCAATACTACCATCTTGTTCGAAAAGGTCAGGTGACAGAACCCCAGTCAATCGCTCTGGCAGAAAGTCCATCATGCGCCTCCAGAACTAGGGTTCTGACGAGCTACAATAACTTTTCCGGCGCGTGTGATTGATTTCGGCCACTTTTTGACAAAACTTATTCAAGATAACTTACTCGTCCAGTGATTCCGAGTCTACCCATATAAATTACATCAAATTCTTGAAAAAATTTATTTTTTCCGGCGTGAACAAAGTGATTTTCTAGCGTGGACAGTAATTTCCAGAAAAAGTTTGTGTATTCTGGTGGTGTTTTAGAACCTATTCTGTAGTGTGGAATTCAACTTAGTCTCACTGTTTTCAAATTTTTCCGGCGACTTTTTGGCCAACTTCTGTTTATCTGCAATCACCTGGTTTTGTTGCTCAGGGGAGTCTAGTGGTCTTGTATGTCGAATTATCCGCTTGCATATATTTCCACCAAGTCCCTCACTATCCTCGTACTAGTTACATATGTAACAAGCTCAATACATATGATTTTTATGCACCGGCTTGAGAGGGAGTGTTAGATAGTTATGCGTAAATAGTCCTAGTCCCATATGTAGACTGTATAGGAGTAGAATATGTCCTAATCGGCTAGTCCTATATGTAGTAGGAGTAGAATATGTATTATTTACGGGGTTCATTGTGTCATTGTTAATAAATAGATTTTTCTCCCATGCTTTCATTCTCACAATCCTATTTCGTTAAAGTATATGACCTCTTTAATGATAAGGACCTACTTTATATTATATTTATATTTGACGTGAAATTTGTACCCGTTCTTTAATCATGATCAGTAGAATTTATGTCTTTTATATTTGAACCGTTATATTAACATATATCTACCTAGTAATTCATCGAAACCTTTTCCTCTTGAACTCCAGATAGTCAAATTAGGTCACACTTAATGGGATGGATGGAGTATCACATAATTACCTCTTGTTAGGTCTTACACATTTCCCTATCATGTACTGGCAGTTTTGAAGCTCTGCATATTTTCTGATGGCCTGAGATTTACTTGTGGTAGATAGAAGCTTGGTTGGGCATTTGGGTCCCGAACCCTTATTTATGAAAGATACTTCAGTATCAGGTGGGATGATCAATCCTAGAGGGTTTCAGAAAGGATCCCATTCTCATGTTATGGTCCGGCTATCCCAGTTCCTTTGCTATTAAAAGACACTGCCGTTTCTACAAAGCGAAGAATGCAATGTAAATAATCAATGTGGTTTTCAGATGACAGAACCTTTCTCCCTCTTGAGGATATGGAAGAGTCACTTAACGTTCTAGGTTGAAAGCATATGTCGAGACCTTTAGAGTTAAAACACGTAACTTGAGATATGTTTCGTGACAGACTATGACCATGCTCATGATAGGTTCAGACCTCCAATGATGAATGAGCTAATCACACTATCCGTAGGTAGTTTGAGTGAGAAGAAAGAACGAGGAAAATGGTAGGATGTTTGGATCAGAAGAATAGAGGGTTGGTTTTCCTAAGGCAACCCTTTTTGATAAAGTAAAAAGTTTTTATTTATTAAGGAGGGAACAACCCTTATAAAAGGTGTAAACAATCATAGAGAATTTTAGAGCAAAATATAAACCAGTCATCTATGCTAAATTACTGATAGGGAGTGCTCCAACAATCTGCAAGACACAACATGGCCCCACCATGACAGCTTTTACTTGAGAGGTAATTTTACATTGCTTTTTTGCTTTGTAATTAGGATAGGAAAGTGCAAAACTGAGTTACTTCCTGTCGAATTGGTCAAGTAGCTATTCTATGAAGTTCTAAGAAGGAAGACAGTGTTGGTTTTGTGATAGCATAAAACATTAGTTTTCTGGATAGGACAATAAGAAGAAGTTCCTTCAAAACCCTGACCAAACTAGAATTTATAGTGGTCTGAAGGGTAACATTAATTAGATCAAGTAAAATTGAGAACTAGTAGCATATATCTTCTTAAAGCTGGATAATCCATGAAAGACAAGAAATCAATCTTCATACATATCTTGTCAGAGACGTAAATATCTATATGTATGAATATGTCTTTCTTGGACGATAATTAATTAACCAAGTTATATTGATAAATAAGAATTATCTAAGTTGAGAGGACACTATTGAGTACAACAACAACAACATACCAGTGTGAACTCACGAGTGGGGTCTGAGAGAGTGGGGTGCATACGGACCTTACCCCCTTTTATGGGATAGAGAAGCTGTTTCTGATAGACACTCGCTCAGTAGTCATAAAATTGAGAAGCAAGATAAATATAGCGTAATAACAATAATACTGGTAAGGTGAAGAGGAGCTAATCACATACTAAGGAGAGGAGTCGCTCTAACCTTCTACCCTAAAGGAGAGGAATCACTCGACTTCCTACTAAGCTTTTACCTTAATCGCTCTACTACTTGTGTCTTCGGTGAGTCGAAGATGTGCCATGTCCCGCAGTGTTTTGTAAAGCGTTGAGCGCAAAAAAGCGACGAGGCCTCGCTTCACCGAAGCGAGAAGCGCGAAGCGAAGCGCGCGCTTTTTCCATGTGAAGCGCAATTTAACACATAAATTAAAATAATAAAATATGCATAGATAAATCACTAAGAACTCATTAAAAATAACACATATTAAGCAAATATTTCAATTCTTAAATCAAGAAGCACATAATAGATACTAAAACTAGATAGTGAATAATCCTCAAAAGTCATAACATATTAAGAAAACAAATACAAAACAAAATCATAAAAGTAGCAACATCTTATTCTTCAACAAGATCTCCAAGATTGAATTTACTACAATCAACAACCAAAAAAAAAAAAATAACAATTAATTATAGGGCAGAAAACAGTGAGCAGAAAACAGAGACATCCAGTGAAAACAAAGCAGATAAAAAAAGAGACCAGAAAACAGAGCAGAAGGAGTCGAACCAGAGAAATATGGCAGAAGGAGTCGAACCAGAAGAAATAGGGCAAAAGAGAAAAAAGGGGTCGCAGTCTCGCAGAGAAGAAGAGAAGAAGAAGAGAAGAAGAAGAAGAAGAAGAAGAAGAGAAGAGAGAAGAAGAAACTTACCTGGAGAAGAAGCCTTCACGTCGCTGCTGGAGTTGGAGAAGAAGCGTAACAGATGCCTTCGACTCCTTTTTTCTCTTTTGCCTTCGTTTATTTCCCAATTTTTAAAAAAAAAACCCTAATAGATGTTGCTCCGTCGCTTAAGCACGCTTTTCCTCGCTTTATTCACCGCGTCGCTTCTCGCTTAATCGAGAAAAGCGTGCGCTTTTTCTATGCGAGCCGCTTTTCTGCCATAAAAGTGCTGGGGCTGCGCTGCGCTTCGCTTCAGCGCTTAAAGCGAGAAGCGATCGCTTTTAACAACACTGATGTCCCGTCTAATCACCTCTCCTTAATTCTTCCTCGGTCTATCTCTACCTCTCTTTAGACCTATCACTACCAACCTCTAGCATGTCCTCACTGGAGCATATGTGCCCCTCCTCACAAATTATTGAGTATTGAGTATTGAGTATTGAGTAATATGTCTACTACTTCTGAGTCAATGTTTGTTGATCAACTCTTCTCAACATCCTCAATTGAATTGAACAAGTTATCTCATCATGGTTGTATTTGAGAAGTATCTCTTTTTTGCTTTTTGTTCATCTTGCCAACAAAAAAAGGATCTCTCGTCTTTTCTCCACACTTTGTGTTTACACAGGCCAAAACTTTTGTCTCTTGGGATTAACTTTTGAAGAATTATAAGTTCAACTTTAATATCTGGATAGTGGGAGATGGGAGGAGAATCAGCTTTTGGAATCATAGGTGGTGTGGAGAGGATACTCTGAGGGTCTCCTTCCCCCACGTCTTCAGAGTTTCAAACCAGAAGGAATTGATGGTCCAACAGATTCGTAAGGAGCATAGAGGGGGTAGCATGAGACCTCTCATTTAGAAGGAACATGCAAGATTGGGAGATTGCGGAGCTCCAAGATTTGTTGACACTGCTATATGGGCAAGACAGGCCCCAGCCATCTTGTGATTCTTGGAGATGGGGTTTTGGCGTGTGGCGATGGTTTGTTCACCGTAAAGTCCCTTTACCAGAGTATGTTGGTGAGAGAGGAGACCACTTTTCCACAGATCGAGATTCCTAAGGCGCCCACGAAGGTGTGCTTTTTTGCATGGCTAGCGACGAGGGGAAGAAGTTGATCATCTTTTGTTGCATTGCCCTGTGTCCTCGGCTTTGTGGAGGGCAATCCTGAATCTTTTTGGTGTTCAATGGGTGATGCCAAGCACTGTAAATGAAATGTTATATAGCTGGGCCAGTTTCCATAGAAGAAGAAAGCAAAAGGCGTGGAAGTTCGCCTCGTTAGCTCTCATGTGGATAGTTTGGGGGGAGAGAAATAGGAGAGCTTTTGAGGGGATTGAGTCTCCTTTTTCACATCGTAAGAATAGTCTTTTATCTTTGATCGCTTTTTGGTGATAGCCCTTACTTGTATAGAAGATTGGGCTTCTTTTTTAGAGAATCATGTTCTGATGTAAATTCTTTACTTTTTGGTATACTTCCTGTATACGGGAGTTCTCTCCCTTTTGATTAATACAATTTACCTTATCAAAAAAAAATATCTGGATAGTAGTTTCCCGATAAATGCACAGGAAGACAAGCTCAAAATAGGGCCTTTTTTTCATTCAAATTATACAACACAAAAACATGTTTTTGACTTTTTGCTGACTTTGTGACAAAATATTAAATCTTAAGGAGCAGTAAATTACCTTAAATGTCCAACTTCTCAAATTTGATCATGTCCATAGCCTTGGTGTTGACATTTTCAATTTTGCAGGGAGAGGTTGATGACACGGCTATGGATGTGAACTTCTCTGGTAATTTAAGCTTTGATAAGACCATGGATCGCTATCTACCGGGTTTCCTTCAGCTGATGCCTCTTAAGTTGGGTCATTTAAATGGAGATACGAAGATTTCTGGGTCTTTATTGAAACCGTAAGATTTCTGGTCACATCTTTCTTAATGCTGTCATATGTCTTTAGATAGACAGTTATGTATCTACTTTCTGAATGGTAATATTTTGTATTCGTAACACATCTGGTATCTAGATTCAGCTGTGACCTTCAGATAAAAATCTTCGTCCATCCTCGCGGGCACCGGCAACCCTCAAGGAGTCCCCCTCAGGCCTCTTTATTTTCCTGACTTTGAGCCAATGATTTTGATTGGTCTGTGCTCCATAGCACCAATAGAATTTTACAGTTGAGAACACTCTAGAAAACCATTAGTCAAGTTTGGTGCATTATGTGCAAGATCAACTAGATCGTCTCTCCGTTGCTCGTTTTCAAGAGGTTTGTGGTGGAGATGGTTTGGGTGGTTTGCTGAATCTTTTGTGATTTCACATTCAGTCTGTAAATTTTTCAATGTTAATATTGGGTCTACTGGTTGTGAAGAGAGGAAAGATTGTCTAGCAAGGTGTTTCACTGCCTATTATGTCGTTGGTAGAATGTAATGCTAGCATTTCCGATTAGTTTCTCGGACTGCATCATTGTTACCAAAGATTGGTTTCTCAGGATAAATCATGCTTGAGATAGAGTGATCTTCCTGCTTCTTTGTGGTTGGGTCTTACTGTCCCAAAAGAAAGGCAATAGGCTCTTTTCATGTTTTACCACTTGTGATCTTTGCATGAGAGCTGAAGGCTCCTGGCTCTGTTTATCTGATGTAGACGTTTTTCAGGGATGAAGATATCTTAGTTTTCTGTTTAACCTCCTTAATAAAATTTTCTTTTCTTGGAAAAAGTGTAAGTAATTCTCCCCTATTTGATGCTTTTATGTTTTTTAAGAAGGTTGTATTTCTAGTAGTTTGATAAAAATTTATCATGACATTGCTGATAGACCAATTTTCTGGTTGCAGACGGTTTGATATCAAATGGACGGCACCCAAAGCTGAAGGATCACTCACAGATGCTCGTGGAGATATCATAATTTCACCTGATCATATAACTGTTAATTCTTCATCAGTTGCTTTTGACTTGTATTCAAAAGTTCTGACCTCCTATCCTGATGATTACTGTTTAAACCTGAGAGATTATCACGTGAATGCTCCCCTGCCCTTTACTGTGGAAGGAGTTGAACTGGATTTGAGAATGCGCAGTTTCGAATTTTTCAGTTCAGTCTCTTCATATGCTTTGGATTCTCCAAAACCTGTTCACCTGAAAGCAACTGGAAGGATAAAGTTTCAAGGAAAGGTTGTTAAAACTTCCAGCATTGCTCACCAGCATTTTGTGCATTCTGAAAAGAGATCAGAAGATGCTCCAGTTGAATGTAATGATGCTACAGATACTCTTTCTGGTGAAGTTTCAATCTCTGGACTCAAACTCAATCAATTGATGCTGGCACCTCAGATGGCTGGAGCATTGAGCATCACACAGCAGGGTCTTAAGGTATGGCCCACTAGTTTGTTTCTTATTTTTGTATACCCCAAGTTTATGTTTGAAACAGCATTTGAATATTCCTTGCTACAACTTTACAACTTAGTCCTCAGCTCTTGCATAAATTTCTGCCTACCTAAAATATTGGTGGACAAGGTTGTCTTCATCTGAAGAATCCATGGAATCATCTTTGTTATCTTCTGAACACCTGAGTTGTTGGTTGGAAAAGAGAATGCATCCATCCTAATAGGAAATTAATTACAGAAAATTGCAAATCTTTCTATATGCCTGTCCTTTTTTATTTTTGTCCCAAGGTTTTGTGGTCTGTGGAGATTCTGTTTAAAGGTTTCTGACTCCTCGGCTCGGTGTGATTTAGTATCTTGGTTCTCATCTCTATGGAAGGATGATATGGCATACATTTTTTTATAAAGTAAAAGACATTACGGTGGGAAAAATCCCGTATTACAAGAGGTATACCAAAAGTAGAGAATCGACACAAAACATGATTCGCTACGAAAAACACCCAATCATCTAAACAAGTAGGGATCTCATGGGTGCATCAAAATGCAATTAAAGACAAAAGGTTATTCCTCAAGTGTACAACATTATTTTCAATCCCCTCAAAAGCTCTTATATTTCTTTCTCTGACCCACATAAGAGCTAACGGAGCAACATCCCATGCCTTTTGTCTTCTTCTCCTACGTCTACCATCCCAGCTATGTAATACGTCTCTAATAGTACCTGGCATATCCCACGGAACAACATAGAAGTTAAAAACCACCCTCGACAATCCCGATGCTACTACACGATGCATCAATAGACGATCAACTTCTTCGCCCGAACATTTACACATAGCACTAGCTAATATGGATAATAATTCTCTTTCTCAAATTCTCAGATGTTAGAATTGCTCCCCTTGCCGCCAACCAAGCAAACAAGCATACTTTCCTAAGAGCCCTAGGAATCCAAATCGATAGATGTGGAAAGTGTCTTTCTCAAATTTGGTAAGAAGATTTGACAGTGAATAGACCATCGCTCCTCGTCGCCCATCTCCATGAGTCACTAATAAATTGGGGCCTGATTTGCCTGTAGAGTAGCTCCATCAACCCTTGAAACTCCCCAATCTCCAGTCTTGCAGATTTCTCCTTCTGCAGATTTCTCCTAAACGTGAGGTCCCATAGAACTTCCCGTTCATGCTCCCTACGAATCTGCTGGACTGTCAATTGTCTATGATTCGAAACTGTGTACATATTAGGGAATGAGGTTGATAAGCCGCGTAACTTCCATACTTATTCAGCGCGGAAGAAGCAAAGAAATTTAGGAGAAGATAATGATCTACCTCTTCTCAAATTCCTGGAGATTTCAGTTATTAGAAGTTATCTGTTTAGCAGTTTTATTATGGTTATTAGAAGTTATCTATCTTTATCATAATATAATATGCAGTAGTTATGGTCAGCCTATTATATAAGTAATAGATCCAGTAATGTGTAGGTATCTTTATCCAAATTATACTACTTTATCCTGGAGCATTGTTCTTTCATATGGACAACTTTATTGGTGTAGTTGTGTTTAAGATTCTTGCACAAACTATTGCCAATAATATTAACTTCTTTGTTCCATTTCTTCTATTATCTACTTCTGGTTATTACTACCACTACCAGTTTGGTATCAAAGCAGTAAGATCTGTCATGGTTAACACACGGACCAATGCTTCCCTCAACGAACCCACCATTCCGACTCTTGATCTGATTACCCAACAATTGACGACTATAACAACGAAATTGGAAGCCATAGATGCTTTAGCCGCTGATATGGCTGCATTAAAAGCACAACACACTAGAGATCACAACAATAAAGGGAAAGCTAAAGCCATACCAGAAGAGGGTGAGGTTAACAACACTTGGCATCGAGCAACTTTCCGACGTTCACGGACAAAGATGGAATTCAAAGTATGAGGGAGGAGATCCTAGAGGCTGGATTCTAAAAACAGAGAAGTATTTCCAGTACTATCAAGCTCCCGAGGAATGCAAGGTTGATGTGGCTTCAATGTACTTGGAAGGAGATGCATTGGATCTTTTCTCTTGGAGCAAAAGCGAGCGAACCATTTACTATTGGGATGAATGGGTAAAAGTAATGCAAGAAAATTATGGACCTGCTGAGTTTCAAAACCCCGATGACCATCTTTGTGATTTCCAACAAACTGGATCAGTTCTTGAGTATTGGCAAGAATTTGCAAAACGAGCAGCGCGTGTGCAAAATTGGCCAGAACACTGTTTGCTTGAAGTTTTCCTCAGTGGGCTCAAAGAAGACCTTTGCGTGGACGTTAAGATTCACAAGTACAAGGCAATAAAAACAACAACAACGAACAGGTGTATTCCCATAAATGCGGTTTGGGAAGGGTAGTGTGTACGCAGACCTTACCCCTAACTTATAAAGATAGAGAGGCTGTTTCCGATAGACCCTCGGCTCAAGGAACAATGAAGTCTGTGTACAAGGCAATGGGCCTAACTTTAGAATATGAGGGAAAACAGGGACCTAATCGGTCTAGTAAGGCACCCATTTTGCCTTCTGTATCAGGACCTCCTTCAATTGGGACATCATCTCCGGCGGCTCGAGAATCCTTCGATATTCTGTCATCCCACCAACCAGTTACACGTCTTTTTCAACCACCATCACTTCCAAACACTCGCTCGTTGACTCCTGAACAACAAATTCGGAGAGACAAAAGCCTTTGCTATCGTGGAGAAAAGTATAGCCTTAGTCATCGCTGCAAACCTGAGACTTTTGCTCATCTGGAGTTGATGTAAGAAGAGAACGACACACACGATGTGAAAGATAACAACAAAAATGACAAGTTTCCTACTGATGTGGGCACAATTTCTTAAACTTCGCCTTGAGGACAAGTCGTCTTTCCAGGAGGAGTGTACTAATAAGCCACATAACTTCCATACTTATTCAACGGGGGAGAAGCAAAGAAATTTGGGAGAAGATAATGATCTACCTCTTCTCAAATTCCTGGAGCTTTCAGTTATTAGAAGTTTATTAGAAGTTATCTGTTTAGCAGTTTTATTATGGTTATTAGAAGTCATTTATCTTTATCATAATAGGTTATACAGTAGTTATGGTCAGCCTATTATATAAGTAATAGATCTAATAATGTGTAGGTATCATTATCAGAATCATACTACTTTATTCTGGAGCATTATCCTCTCCATACAGACAACTTTATTGGTGTAGTTGTGTTTAAAATTCTTGCACAAACTATTGCCAATAATATTAACTTCTTTGTTCTATCTTCTATTATCTACTTCTGGTTACTATCAGAGGTCCTCAAGGTATCCTCCGCGCATCACTTGTGGTTCCAAAAGCTAATTCTTCTGCCGTCCCTAAAGGTAATGTGACCGCTGAAGTCTTGCCACCCTTCATTATGCTCCTCCACATACTACACCCAAATGGAACTGTATTGATTTTAGTCCTCCAACCCCCCTCTCCATAGAACCAAATTTCTCTACTACTACCTCCCCCCATAAGGCATGCTCCTCCACCCCAAATCTCCATAGCTACTTTCCTAATAATGCTCTATGGAACACCCTCATATCTTTACCCTTAGACCACCCCATTTCGTTGGTGCTGTAACGGCTTTCCAATTTACCAAAATGTATCTTTCTAGTGCCATCAGCCGCATCCCACAGGAAATTTCGTTGGATCTTTTCCTATTTTCTGTGAGTCTCGCTGATGCTTGCAACAAAGATAAATAGTAGGTGGGAATGCTCGATGAAGTGCTTTTTATGAGTACTCTTTCCCACACTTAGACAAGTACTGCTTTTGCCAACCTGCTAGTCTCCTTTCAACCTTTCCTATAACCGGATTCCACATTGCAAGATCCTTATGCGAAGCACCCAAGGGCAATCCCAACTATTTAGTTGGTAGAGAACCCATGTTGCTCATAACCGCAAGCTATTGGTGGCTAATCATGAGTGATTGCCGGAAGAAAGTGAGTAATGTCTACTGTAAATACACGAGATTAGTTAGACTGCTAATACTTAGGTTCTAGTCTCTTCTAATTATTACCTTTTTTTGTATGGGAACGAGGTTTGTTTAGCGCCTCTTAGGTTGCTTTAATTCTCTTAGAATATCCCACATTTGTTGAGGGAATGGGCCGTAATCTCCCTTTATGGTTTTGGGCAATCCTCACCTCATGAGCTAGCTAATGGAGTTGAGTTATGCCAAGGTCCATTTTCGTTACAAATTCTAATTACTTATACCCATTAGATGAATTTTGTTGTGTATAAATTTTGATTCTATTTTCTATACAGTTGGATGCCATGGGTAGACCAGATGAAAGTCTTAATCTGGAGGTCAGAGGACCATTTCATCCTCTTTCTGAAGAGAATATGATTGGCAAAATGTTCTCATTTTCCTTCCAGAAGGGACACTTAAAAGCTAACATGTGCTATCTGCCGCTGCACTCAGCTAATTTAGAGGTATTTCCATTTATTCCATGTCTTTAATGATCATAAAGATGCTTGATTAAATGACTTATACTGCCTTTACCTGCATACCAGGTGCGACATTTGCCTTTGGATGAATTGGAGCTGGCTTCGCTTCGTGGAACGATTCAAAGGGTAATATATCATCCAGCGGAAATAATTTGTTCTTTGATTGACTGCCTGGTCAAGAGTTTTGGTTGTCATACTTGCATATTAAGGAAGCTTTGAATCATCATCTTTCACAAGTCTCAAAAAGAAAAGGGCTGTAAAAGCTTCTTTTTTCTCTTTTGATAAATGGTAAAAAGAAACTATTGAAACTGAAAACTGAAGTTTTGCGTGAAAATAAGTTACGTCATTCCTTAGGTGTTGAGGTTCAAATAGAGTTTATGTTTATCTGGCTTTTCTGCTCGCTGTTTCTCATCTCCTGGATCAGGTGTTCTTACCATCAGTACTTGAAGTGATTCAGAAAGTCCCTTTATTAGAATATCAAAAGATTTTTTATCCAAAACCATTCTTTCCAACATTTCCCCATCAATTTTTTTCTTTTCTCCTCTAGGTTTTGTCCACTGTAAACTCCAAAATGTTCTAATGCTAATAGACTGATGCAATTGATTTACACTTGTAAGCACACTAGTCTTTTCAAGTAATAAAAGCAGTGGGTGGAGTATTGTTTTAGAGGATCCGCAATTTAGCAAATAGTTACATTGTAAAGTTTTACTTTTACTCTCAGGCAGAGATTCAACTCAACTTTCAGAAAAGAAGAGGTCATGGGGAGTTGTCAGTACTCCGGCCAAAATTCAGCGGCTTGTTAGGTGAAGCTCTAGATGTTGCTGCTAGGTGGAGTGGAGATGTTGTGAGTACATCCTTTTTTTAATTTTATTGTGAAGTGGGGATGTTGCAAGTGCTTATGTTTTCTCCTATGTCTTCATTAGAGTTATCTTGTCTTTTCTTGAACTCGCATTTTTGCAGTGCTAATATTACAATCAACTCTGAACTACTTTGAATTTTAAAAGCTGTTGTCTTTTAACCGAGAAAAGAAAATGTTTTTGCAAGAACTGGAAAAGCTGTATTTACTTATCTTCCGTTAAGCTTATTTTTAGTTTACAAAGTTGGTGGCTCTGTGATCTATATAACCATCACCAACCGAAAACTTCAGTCAGAGAGTGTAGAATGTTAATGTTAAATTGCTAAAAAGTGTGAGTTTAAGAATTAAAAATATTTATCAAGTTGTCAATGCATATTTGGGAGTATGTTACATGCCTCTTTAGTTTGTATGGGGATAAGAGAGACTTTATAACCTCTTGTTCGGCAAGAGAAAAGGGGTCTTGTGATGTTTGTCCCTCCTTTATTTCGAGAGAGAGTCCAAAGCGTTCATCTTATTGTTGTCTTCTTCTCAATCTTTATGTTGGAATTACCACCTCTTGCAGTACTGTCTTTTTAAATTAATATTTTCTGTTTGTTTTATTTAGACTTCTCCAGTTGTAATTTCTTGTAGAAGTCTTTGGCTTGTCAAATGAACTCTTCTTTCTTTAAAAATAATATGGTGATGTGTATTTCCTGGTGCTTTTACTTTCACTATTTTGGGGATTCCGAGGTGATTTTGTTTGTTCTTTTATGATCATATACATGTTCTTTCTTATCAGGATGTAAAATAAAAAATAAAAAAAAATCTAATGAAGGCTTTTAAATGGTGGAAATAGGTTTCAAATTTCGAAGTCCGGAACTTCTTAGAGTGTCTTTTAAGACATTGTTTGAAACTTCAAGAATGGATATGACCAAACCTTCTTCGTACCTATTATTTTTTTTTTTTTTGAACAAGATAACATTTATATTATTAACAATGAAAGCAGTCCTTAGCACAAAGACTGTGCTAAGAGGAACCTGAGTTACAGGACCTTTGCATGGGTGGTCTGAAAAAACTTTGAAGTTCATCGGCAATTGTTGTGGTGGTTACATAGATGTAGATGTAGACACCAAGAACAGAAACAACCTCCTAGGGGCTCGTATTTGTAACAAGGACTCAGACCAAGATCCTCCAAGTAAAATTGACCTGGTTGTGAAAGATTTGGTCTTTGATATCTCCATTATTCCAGATGGCCACTGCAGTATCGCTGCTGCCGGAACTAACTCTCAATCACTTTCTATTGACCAAAGGTCTAAGGATATGGCTGCATTGAGACAGACGCCTGCTTTTTTTAAATTTGAATCTCAATCATGGCTCGGTCCAACAAAAAAGCTAGCCCACTCAAAGATCAACAAGTCAGTTAACTTTACTAATCCTCTGGTGATGGACCACAAATACTACAATAACAATAAGCAAGGAAAGAGGGCCAAGGTTATTTCAAAAGGGAAAGGAATAATGAAATGGAGAGCTAAAGCTTTTGGGCTGGCCCAATCACTCTTTAATTCTGGAAGCCCACCTATGATTTTGCAAAGGGGGCCCAACCTTACCCCCTCAAATTAGATGGCCACTGCTTCTATCTCCAGTTTTGGGTACGGTGACTCCAATGATAGAGAAGAAGATGTTGCTGATGAAGCTGATCCTAGTCAAAACCTTTCCCTCCTCTCTCTACCATCGAATTTCCCCAACTTCTCCATGGTAAGACTCCAAGATTCTGATATCTCTTCTCCTTCTGGCAGTGAAACTGTGTCCCTACCATGGCATGACGGGTTAGGGCAATCAACTATTAGCACTCCAATGATTATCGAAACCTCCCACTGGACCAAGGTAGCGATGACTAAAGCATGCAAGGCTTTTGGAATTAATTCATCTGGTTTTGAGCATGAAATCTTTGATATGATCCTTCGAATGGAGCAAAAGAGACAACTTCAGAAGCTCACGCAAGGGCTGAAGGGGACTGTAGAGAAGAAATCAAAGAACAAAGGGGAAAAAGAAGCAAAGAAGCTGGAGTGTTCAATTACATATGAAAAGGGGGTGGAGGTTCAGTTAGGGGCAGGTACCACAAAGCCTTTTCCGAATAACGGCTAAAGTCCTCAGCTGGAACATTAGGGGGCTCAATGACATGAGCAAAAGAGACACAATAAAGTCACTAGTTAAGAGGTGGAGACCAGACGTTCTTTGCTTACAAGAAACCAAGACAGACAATTGTTCAGTGGATATTGTTGGACAGATTTGGGGGTCAAGATGGGTCGGCTGGACTAAATTGAAAGCTATAGGCAACAGAGGAGGTGTTATCATCTTGTGGGATAAAAGACATTGGAATTGCATCGAGTCTCAGCAAGGTCAATTCTCTATCTCTTCTATGCTAGATGGGGTTCATGTTGATTTCAGATTTTGCTTTATTGGTGTTTACGATCCTCACTTTAATTGGGAAAGGATTGAATTTTGGGATGAATTGGCTGCTGTGAGAGGATTGTGGAATGAAAGTTGGGTGATTGGGGAGATTTCAATGTATGTCGTTTTGAGAACGAAAGATGTAACTGCACTCGAAGATCAAGGGCTATGAGGATGTTCTCTGAATTTATTCAAGACATGGGCTTGGTAGACCTTCCACTGCAAGGGGCTTATTACACATGGGCTAGAGGTGAATATTCCTTGCAAACCTCAAGAATCGATAGGTTCTTGATTTCTTCAGAATGGAATAATTTTTTTGGCTTCTGTTCAACAACAAGCTCTTCCCAAAGTGGTTTCAGACCACAGACCTATTGCATTGGTGTGCGGGGACTGACTAATGAACCTTCTTACTTCAAATTTGAGAACATATGGCTGCAGCAGGAAGGGTTTGGTGCTATGATCAAACAATGGTGGCAAGGTTATCTGGTGAATGGATCCCCCGACTTTATTCTTGCTCAAAAGCTGAAGCTACTCAAGAAAGATCTAGTAATCTGGCACAAGGAAGTGTTTGGTAGAGTTAGTACTAGAACTAACAAAGCACTTGAAGAACTATTACTAATGGAGCATGAAGGAAGATTGAAGACTCAAGCTGAATCCAATAAAAATTTGCAGTTAAAGTTGGAATTGCAGCAACTTGCCAGATCTGAAGAGACATCATGGAGACAAAAGTCAAGATGCCAATGGTTAAAGGAGGGGGGCAGAAACACTAAATACTTCCAAAAGATAGCCAATTTCAACAGGAGATATAATTGTATTGACAGAATCCAGGTGGGAGAAGATATTATTGAAGACAATGAGCAAATTAAAATTGTGATTTTGGAGTTCTAATAGGACCTTTACTCCGAGAATGAAGATTGGAAACCAAACGCTACTTTCAAAGGCTTGGGCTGTCTAAACAATGAGGAGATGGAGGCATTGGAAGCTGCTTTTATGAGGAAGAAGTTTTGAATGCTATTAACTCTTTTGCCCCTGATAAAAGTCCCGGTCCAGATGGTTTTACAATGGTATTTTATCAAAATTGTTGGGAGACTATCAAACAGGAGGTCATGGGAACCTTCAACCATTTTCACAGTAATTGTCATATGGTAAAATCCCTTAATGCTTCTTTCATTTCCCTCATTCCCAAAAAGAAAGGAGCTCTCGAACTTAAGGATTTCAAGCCTATCAGTCTCACTGGCAGTATGTACAAGATAGTCGCCAAGGTACTTACTAAAAGACTGTAAAAGGTTATTGGGAAGCTGGTCTCCGGCTATCAGAATGCTTTCATCAAAGGTAGACAAATAACAGATGCTGCTCTTATTGCTAATGAAGCCTTAGATTGGAGGCTGAAAAGTGGTGAACCTGGGTTGATATTCAAGCTTGATATAGAGAAGGCATTTGACAAAATCAACTGGAAATATCTCATCTCAATTCTAAGGCAGATGGGTTTTGGTGCTAAATGGATCAAATGGATTAAATTTTGCTTCTCCAGTCAAATATTCTATTCTGGTAAATAGAAGCCTGATTGGTTTTTTTTCTCCCAAGAGAGGAATAAGGATCCCTTATCCCCCTTCCTCTTTATTCTAGCTATGGAGGGACTCAGTAACATGCTGAAAAAGGCCAAACAACTGCACTGGGTAGAGGGCTTTGGGGTTGGCAATAGATCTGGTCATTCAGTCTCAGTTTCACATTTGCTGTTTGCTGATGATACTCTTATTTTCTGTGGTGCTGAGAAGACTCAAGTTCATTATCTTAGTCTTACTTTGATGATTTTTGAAGCACTGTCAGGGCTACATGTTAACATGTCTAAAAGCATCATATATCCCGTTAATGTAGTTCCCGGTTTAGAGGATGTGGCTGAAATTATGTGTTGTAATATAGAGTCCTTCCCGACCACTTACCTAGGCCTTCCTCTGGGTGCTAGACACAAATCTACTGTTATTTGGAATGGAATCAGTGAAAAATTTGAGAAGAGATTAGCTTCCTGGCAGCAACAATATCTCTCCCTAGGTGGCAGAATAACCCTTATTAACAGTATTTTGGATAGCGTACCTACTTACTTTATGTCCCTCTTCAAACTTCCAGCTAGTGTTCAGAAACAGCTTGACAAACTCAGATATTCATTCCTATGGGAGGGCAACAGTAAAGAACATAAATTTCACCTTGTGAAGTGGGCTAAGGTAATCCTCCCTAAGTCGCTTCGGGGACTGGGGGTCAAGGATTTGGCTTTACACAACAAGAGTATGTTTATGAAATGGCACTGGAGGTATAATAAAGAAAGAATGGCTTTGTGGAAGGAGGTAGTCCAAGCCAAGTATGGTTGTGACAGCCACTGGTGCTCTAGTTTTGCTAATACTCCTCATGGTTGTGGGCTATGGAAGGGCATCAGGTCATTGTGGGATTCTTTCTCTCTTAATACATCACTCCAGTTGGGCAATGGTGAACATATCCTATTCTGGAAGGACTTATGGATAGGAACTACCACACTGAAAAATGCTTATCCAAGAATGTTCTCACTTGCGTCTAACCCAGATTCTACAGTTGCTGAGAATTGGGTGGTGAACTCATGGTGCCCTCACTTAAGAAGAAACCTGAATGATTGGGAGATTGAGGACTTGCTGGCTCTTCTTGGTAGTCTCCAAAGTGCTTCCGTCAACGTTCAGATTATGGACAAACTTAAATGGGGCAACAGGAGGGGAGGCTCTTTTTCAGTCAAAGAAAGTTATTTTAATCTGAGCTCTAATAAAGTATTGATTGATCGATGGCCGTGGAAACTTATATGAAAGACGAAGCTTCCTCCAAAGATCAGTGCTTTCTGCTGGACTGCTCTACACGGCGCTTGCCTAACTCAAGACAAACTCATCAGAAGGAACTTCCAATTAGCCAACAGATGTCACATGTGTCTCTGTGACTATGAATCGATCAATCACTTGTTTCTACATTGTTCAGTTGCAACTGACGTATGATCTATGTTCCTCTCACTTTTTGGACTGCATTGGACTATGCCATGCAGTGTAGGGAAGCCTTTGTGTGTTGGAGCTACTGGGAAGTTGACAAATCCATCAAGAAAATCTGGTCTATGGTTCCTGCTTCTATTTTGTGGTGCTTATGGACTGAGAGGAATCAAAGATGCTTTGATGGTATTTTAACTGCTAGATGTCAACTTAAGGCTAGATGTTTAGTTTTCCTTTTTAGTTGGGTTAACCATATCCCTGTATATAATCCTGACCTCTTTTTGGAATTTATCAGCTCCATAATCCTCTGACTGTTTTTGTCTACATTATGAGCTGATACTTGTCCTATTTTGTAATTCTGCATCCTCTGGATGCTTTTGTTATTAATATACCCACTTACTTCATCAAAAAGGACCCCAAAAAAGAACAAAAAATTAGTCATGTGCTAGTTACAAAGACCTCAAGATGTCAACTACTGAATCTACATCTTCTACTAGTGCTTCTTTGCACCAAATATGAAACAAAAATATACAATTCATAATGATCTTCTGTTCAGACTTGACTATCCCTTCAAAGCATCTTAAATTCCTCTCGTTCCAAATTATCCACCAAATACATACAGGGATCATGTCCCACCAAGTCTTGTTCCTCGGTAAGTTGGCTGGATCATTCCTGTGTAAAGTCAATTGGTTGTTTTAAATTAGGTCTTCGCCAGTGTTGTGAAGAGCGTGAAGTAAGGAAAGACGATAAGCCCTTTTCGCTTAAAGCGAGAAGCGAAGCACTCACTTTTTTGAAGTGAAGCGGAAATTAAAAAAAACATTAAAATAAATACTGCATAGACAACACACGTAACTAACTGTAAGCAAATGCGCAATACTTCAATGTAAAAACTAAAGACTAGCATCAATGAAAGCACATAATGAGCTTCCTATTCTTCTACAAGATTGTCAAAATCTTGTATTCCACTATCATTATTAAATTGCTCATCTTTTTTCTTCTTTTTCATGAACTAGCGACAAAGTAGTTGCTTCTTTCCCTTCCTCTGTGAGCTTGAAGTTGAAGTACTCCACCTCAAACCATAAATCCTCTCCCCAATTCCCCGTGCCTCCGCAACATCACCCCAAGTGAAATTAGAAGTTTCCTCAAATACTTCTTCTGTATGATCTTCCGGGACTCCAGTTAGCCATTCATTAGCATCATCGATGTTGTCCAAACTAATTGGATCAATTATATTGCGAGCATTGTAACGACGCCTCAATGTTCTATTGTACTTAATGAAGACTAGATCTCTGAGACGTTTCAAAGTTTGTTTATTCCGCTTTTGGTATAAATCTGCAAATAATAAGTAATTAGTCAGATTCGGACAATTGAGATATAATTTAATTATCTCAATATACTAAATCTTTCTTATTTCTTACCTGTTCAAACACGCTCCAATTCCTTTCCCTCCCGGATGAGAAACAAGTTAAACTTAGAACTTTGATGGAAAACTTTTGTAATTCTGGAGTAGAATGGCCATATTGTTTCCACCATTCAACTGTAGAAGTAGAACAAATATTCAAAACATAATATTTATAAAGAGATAACTTATTAACTATAAAGCAACATATAAGCACTCGCTCACTTGGTGACTTCGTCTTTCTTTGTCTAATACTCCCTCCGTTCCAGTTTATGTGCAACATATAAGCACTCGCTCGCTTTTGTAATTTTAATGGAAGTGACAAACCATCGTCACCTTCTTTTTTTTTTTTTGGAAAGATAACATATTTATTAATTAAAAGATGGACTACACCAAACCAGTGTAGCCATCCATAATTACATGAAGGAGCACCTTCTTCTATTTCATCATCGTCATTATCAAGATTATGCACTTGTTCATGATGCGTCTTTTAACTCTTTTTTTAAAGGTATGCTTTCATTTCTTCCTTCCAAGATGCGGCGTTTGGATCACCATCGATTAGATGAAATTTTTGATGATAGATTCCCCCATTCGAAATCTTGTCACAAAAAGGACATCTAATTGCCATCTTGTTGGTCTCGCTAGCTCTAACAGAATAAGCCCAAGCCGGGTCTTTCCTATCTTCTTTTAGTGCTATTAAAAGAACTACTGAATAGCACAAAAAAATGGCAGTAAGAACTAAAAAGAACGGAAGAGTGAAATGGAAAGAAAAATATTGGGCAGCATTTCGCTGTAATTTTAAGGACTGAAACGAAAATAAAAAGAAGAAGAAGAAGACAATGAGAAAACAACAACAACCTAGTAAATCCCACCAGTGGGGTCTGGGGAGGGTAGAGTGTACGCAGACCTTACCCCTACCCCAGAGGGGTAGAGAGGCTGTTTCGGGGAGACCCTCGGCTCAGAGACAATAGATCTGTGACAACAAAACCCGAAAAATAATATCAGCAACGTGAGAGACAACAAATAAATGGAAAAGCAGTAACACAAATATTATGCAAAAGTGTGAAACACAACATAAATCGTTAGCAGAGCTAGTCAAAACACTATCATACTCGTCGGTAAAAAGAGGAAAACCGGAACAAAGAGGAAAACCGCTCGACTACCCGTTAACCTACAACCCTAATGCTCGACCTCCACACCTTCCTATCAAGAGCCATGTCCTCGGAAATTTGAAGTCGCGCCATGTCCTGTCTGATCACCTCGACCCAATACTTCTTAGGCCGCCCTCTACCTCTTCTCGTCTACCTCTTCTCGTACCTGCCAAAGCCAACCGCTCACACCTCCTAACCGGGGCATCTAGGCTTCTCTTCTGCACGTGTCCGAACCATCTAAGCCGCGCTTCCCGCATCTTGTCGTCCACCGGAGCCACGCCCACCCTCTCCCGAATATCTTCATTCCTAATCTTATCCAGCCTAGTGTGCCCACACATCCATCTCATATGTGCAGTGGCAGATGTAGCTTTTGAGCTACGGGTTCAACTGATCCTAGTACTTTTGACATGGAACATAGTTATATATGTGAAAAAGCATAAAATTTCAGCTATATTAGATTCTGAACCCGTAATTTCAAAAGTACAGTGAGTTCAGTGCTTGAGTTAAAGGTCCTACGATCAAGTTCAAATTCTGGATCTGCCTCTGCATATGTGAGGACATGTTTTGATGGCATAATTAAAGTCTGACAAGCGTAAGCTTTAGATAAGATGAACCTACTTAATTCATAGGCTCTAAAAACTTTAAGGTAGTTGTTTTATGTGTGATGGATAAAGGTTTGAAGCTTAAATGTCCTAAATCATGGGACGGTTATAATCAAGTGTTAGTTCATTGATGTCAGAGGTGGACCCAAAATTTGAAAATGGTGGAGGCACCACTATTTTTAACATAGACATATCAATTACTTGCTACAAAGAAAAGAAATTGGCGAATGCTGCGGTGGGAATTGAACCCAAGTTAGCATGCTAAAGGTCAATCTGTGCACCCCCAAACAAATCAATGCAGCTGCCAAACTTTCGTGAGTTGGAGTGCCAACCAAAAAAAATAAAAAAAAAATATATATATATACACGCACACACGCACACACGCACATACATACATTTTTTTCCCGAGATTACAGGGGGCTGGTGACCCCTCTACCCTGTGAGTAGGTCCACCTCTGATTGATGTACTAATATATCATATCTTTTTGTTTTATTGCTCAAAAGGACTATTTCAATGACAACAGAAAATTGTTGTCTGCTTTCTTCTATTTAAAGAGAGGATAAGTCCATTCAGCTGTGTAATGGTGTGGTTTATGGAATGCATATTCTTATATGTGCTGTTGTTACTGATGGAGAATGACAAATTCCGTTATCAATTTCAGTATCATGATTAAGGTTTTACCAGTACCAAGTTTTAGTAATGCAATTTGGTTGATACCTTGTTTCTTAGATCACCATTGAGAAGTCCATTTTGGAGCAAAGCAATAGTAAATATGAGCTTCAAGGTGAATACGTACTGCCAGGCACTCGAGATCGGATGCCATCTGGCCAGGAGAGAGGTAATTTGTTTCACCGAGCAATGACTGGACATCTGGGTAGCGTTATATCCTCCATGGGTAGATGGAGAATGAGGCTTGAGGTTCCAAGAGCTGAGATTGCTGAGATGCTTCCGCTTGCAAGGCTTCTCTCCCGAAGTTCTGACCCTGCTGTTCAATCAAGGTCAAAGGTAATGAAATAACGAAATAATGATATTATCTGTTTCTCATAAAGTATTAGTGTTAGTTTGGTATCCCTTTTATTCTTAGTTTGCTATTACTGCATATTTTGCACTGTTGTTACTTGCCTTCCTTACGCCCTTAGTTTGAAATCATTTCATATCTTGTACTGTTATTACTGATTATTAGTGCTTCTTTCATACTCTCTTTGGCTTTCTTGGGTTCTTTTTACTAAATACCCTTTATTGATATTACTTGCTATAAGTGCTTCTTCCATCCTTTCTTTAGCCGAGGGTGTATCAGAAACAGTCACCCTGCCCTTCCAGGGTAGGGTAAAGCTGCGTACATCCTACCCTCTCCAGACCCCAATTGTGGGATTACACTGGGTTGCTGTTGTTGTATCTGTTTCTGATAAAGAAATAATAAAAAAAGACAGGATTGGAGGGCATGGAATTGGTTGAATTGGTTGCAGAATGATTTCCACTAAATACAAAATTTAACCCTCTTTTTTACTTGTTTGTAGGACCTCTTCATCCAAAGTTTGCATTCAATTGGATTGTATACTGAAAGCCTCCAGAAGCTGCTCGAGGTACTAATCGAAAAAAATACCATGATGGGTTTTGGAAACTTTTGCTAATTCTGCTACTCTTGGATTTTCAGTTAATGGAAATTTTCATTTCTTGATGGCAAAAAACATAGGAAATTCGGGGTCATTCTACTCTCTCAGATGAAGTTATCCTTGAAGAATACAATCTTCCTGGTTTAGCTGAACTTAAGGGTCACTGGAGCGGCTCTTTAGACGCAAGTGGTGGAGGAAACGGAGACACAATGGTAAAATAAGTCTACATTCAGTCATGGTATTCTGATATGGAATATTCCTGCTTGTCTTTGCGTTGCAATATATTTGTTTCCCACCTTAATTAAGGCTACAAAACTCATTAGAATAGTGCAATTCAGTCTGTTTCCAAAGTAATGTCTGCTAAAAGTTATTATGCTGTAGCATTTTAATTTTGTGTTACAAAATTAAGTTTGAGCTGGTTGTTTAGCTGAACATATTCTGGTTCCATCCCTAATTTGCATGCAAATTTTTGTGTCTTTATCTTGATTCTACACTTGTGACCTTAGCCTTCCTATTTGCTGGTTGTATTACATGCAAATATTCTAACCTAATTGCCTCCCCACCTGATCTATTTTTAAAATACGGTGGGCTATGAACTCCATCCTTTGGTGTGACAGTTATGGAGCCTATCCCTCTGGAAACAGTGCCAAACCTCTCAGATATTTTCTTTTAAGTAAAAAAAAAAGGGGCGCAGCCCGGTGCACTAAGCTCCCGCTATGTGCGGGGTCGGGGGAAGGACCGGACCACAAGGTCTATTGTACGCAGCCTTACACTGCATTTATGCTAGAGGTTGTTTCCATGACTCCAACCATGATCTCCTGGTCACTTGGCAACAACTTACCAGTTACGCCAAGGCTCCCCTTCAAGATATTTTCTTTTAAGTAGGATTGCGAAATTCAAGAAACATGTAGTTGATATGTAGCTATAGCTTTTTGAAATGATTTTAATGCCTACAATACAACATAAGATGTTTGAGCAATATACTTCCAGGTTGCTTCTTATTGTCAACTTTTTGTCCTGATTTCTGTAACTTCCAGGCCGAGTTCGACTTTCATGGGGAGGACTGGGAATGGGGTGCTTATAAGACTCAGCGTGTTCTGGCAGCTGGTGCATACAGCAATGATGATGGTTTGCGTCTTGAGAGAATCTTTATTCAAAAGGATAATGCTACGATACATGCAGATGGAACTCTCTTTGGAGCAAAGACTAACCTACATTTTGCTGTTCTAAACTTTCCTGTTAGTTTAGTTCCTACATTGGTTCAGGTTATTGAATCAACTGCCACTGAAGCAGTTCATTCTTTGCGGCAATTTCTGTCTCCAATAAGAGGCATATTGCATATGGAAGGTGATCTTAGAGGAAATCTTGCTAAACCAGAATGTGATGTACAAGTAAGGCTCTTAGATGGTGCCATTGGGGGTATTGAGCTTGGTCGAGCTGAAATTGTTGCTTCACTAACCCCATCCAGCCGTTTCCTGTTCAATGCAAAATTTGAACCAATCATCCAAAATGGTCATGTACACGTTCAAGGAAGTGTTCCTGTGACTTTTGTCCATAATAATGTTCTAGAGGAAGATAATTCAGAAAGGGAAAAAAGTGAAGCATTGTGGGTTCGGAGTTGGGGTGCAGAGAAGAGCAAAGCGCCTGTTGATGAAGCTAGTGATAAAAGAAGCTCCAGAGAGAGAAATGAGGAGGGTTGGGACACTCAGCTAGCTGAAAACCTTAAGGGGTTGAACTGGAACCTACTTGATGCTGGGGAAGTCCGGATTGATGCTGATATTAAAGACTCTGGCATGATGTTGTTGACAGCTTTGTCTCCATATGCCAACTGGCTCCACGGAAATGCTGAAGTTGTGCTTCAGGTAGGGTCAGTTAATTGTTAGATTACATGCAGAAATGTCAAAATGAAAGTGTGAAGCGTCAACAGACTATTTCAAGTTGGGTAAAAGTTGATTTTCAAAACAATAAAAAGGAAGAAAGAAAAAAAAAAGAGAGAAAATTGGGAGTTGCTCTTTATTATGTATCTGTTTCCCTTTCTCTTAGTGCTGATATACGTCACTTGTTCAAACATACAGGTTAGAGGTACCGTTGAACAACCGGTACTCGATGGATCTGCATCTTTCCATAGGGCGACTGTATCTTCACCTGTATTTCGTAAACCTCTGACCAACTTTGGTGGCTCAGTTCTAGTGAACTCAAACAGACTAAGTATTAGTTCATTGGAAGGTAGGGTAAGCAGAAAAGGAAAACTTTCTGTGAAGGGAAATTTGCCACTCAGAACAGTTGAGGCATCTGATGGTGATAAAATTGATTTGAAATGTGAAGTTCTGGAAGTACGAGCTAAGAATATCTTGAGGTATATTTTATGTGCATTTATCTATAGGAAATATTTAAATGTGTTACTATGCAGGATTCTGTGTGTTTCATCTGTCTAGGTGCATTAACAAGCAAATTGTTAAAGTTGGTTGAGGCACTGGTTGCATCTCTAATTTCTAAGACACATGGAGCTTTTTTCCTGTTTCATCTTGTTAGAGAATATATTTTTCCCTCATCAGTTGTGTAAGATTATCAAAGGGGTTTATAATGGTCATGGGCTACTCTAACCGTTATCCTAACGTATAGATTGGATGCTCAGATTCTTTCAGTTTGTACCAGAGCCAAGCAGAGGTCCTATTCAAATCTCATTGTCATCCTTAGTTAAAAAAATAGGTGTGCATGAGCCATGATAAGAATTAAGTCCTCACGTGAGAGGAAGCATTGAAGATATAGGGTTTAGGGTTTACATGTATCTTAAACAATGTACATGGGAATCCAACTTTGGGTAAATAAAAAATATGGAGGGTTCTGGCTCTAATACCTTGTTAAGAAATGGACCATAGGTCTAACTCAACTGCAAAAGTTAGCTCATGAGGTGAGGATTGCCCGAAATCGTATAAGGAGACAATAATCCATTCCGTCAACCAATGGGGGCACTTAACAGATCTATCACTCTGAGCTTCTCGTTCTCAATTCAAGCCCAATGAGTCTATGGATTTCTCTCTCTCAATTTAGCTCGTCAAGCCACTAATTTTGCTATTGGCTCCGTCTTTAACTTATTGAGTCAATTCTCTCTCTACTCCAGCCCCACTTTTCAACCTGTTGACTTGCTTTCTCTTTGCTTTGAGTCACTCTTCCATCTTCTCGAGTCTTTGTTTTAAACGACATAGAGTATTTCCTTTGCTCAACTTATATTGAAGTTTTCTTTTTAAAAACCATTTCCTGCTTTCCTGATGAATCTATGTAGCCATTACACTGCTTGTACTGCATTTTACATTTCGCCTTTTCTATTTTCTTCCGCTATGTTCCTTTTTGAATTTTTTAGCTCAAGCAGGACATTTGAATCTTATCATCTCTTCTTTTCTTCTAAAACTTGATCTCTGAAATAAAAGCGGGCAAGTTGATACTCAATTGCAAATAAGTGGGTCCATATTGCAACCAAACATTTCCGGGAAGATGAAGCTGAGTCATGGTGAAGCATACCTGCCACATGACAAGGGTAGTGGAACAGCTCCTTTCAATAGAGAGACATCCGATCAATCAAGAATTCCAGCTGGAGGTTACAACCGTATAGTTGCATCAAAGTATGTTTCACGCTTCCTCAGTTTAAAGCCTGCTGCTTCAAGCATTCAGTTCAATCAATCATCAGGTAATTTCAGTAAACTTTAGTCTATATAGTTGGGTTTCTTCATCAATTTGCTCGAGCAACCTGGTTGAGTTCAGGCTATTTGCTTGAACCAGATGTTCTATTTACATGGTAGGTACTTGCTTTTTTGATTGTCAACTTGATGATTTGTCAAACTAAAGCTTTTTTAACATTAGCTCACACTGTTTAGCATGATTCGGTGTGCATTCACTAATTGCCTTGGGCTGAGCCTAAGCTGACTAGTATTGAAATGTTATATATATTGATATTAAATTATCGTGTCATGTTTGATGAGAGCCTGGTTGATGTTAGTTTGTGGAAAGAACCAGATATTGAAACAGCTTGCTGTTTTGTAAAAATGAAGACCTGTATATATCATTTGTTAACGACAAAAAATATATCCTTGCATGGATGTGCAGTGGCTGAGCCGAAACTCTACGATTGGATTGTCCTTCCCCCTTCCCCAATAATAAAATATCAGTCTTCTTCATCTTTTTCAGCTCTATTTCTTTTAGCTTCTATTTTATCTCATTGTCATAAAGGGATTTTGACTTTGAGATCAAAGTCCTTTTTCCATGATTCATGACTTGAGTGGACCAGTTGCAATAGCTCCCAGAAATGAAAGTGAGTAATAGATAGAATTACCACGTTTCAAGTATAAGAGTCTTTTTGATGCTCGATTTCAAGTATAAGAATTATATCCTAGCAGATTTAGTTATTATAATTTTCTACATTATTACAGAAGTAGTCAAAAGCAAAAAGCTTAGAAAAGCACCAAAGTACGTTGGGACAAGCCGCTGGAATCAAAGCATGGGCTTTAGTGACAAAAAGGCGCTATTGAAGAAAAAGAAGTTATACTTATATAATGCACTAATGCAACAAAATAACTTTTAGCACAAATAATGATTATTTGGGAAAAGGATTTTAAAATTAAAAAAAAAATACTATAATTGGGTGAAATAGGAAATTAAGTTAAAAAGCTATTTTAATTTTTTTATTTAAATAAAATGATGGGTAAGTTTCTTATGCTAAATATTTTGTTTCATAATTCCTAGTGACTAATACTTCATCCTCAATGTCGTCTTAACTATTAATATATCAGTTTACGAACTGTGTTTATTGTCTAGTGTCATCTTCTTAAAGACAGAGTCCATGGGTAGCAAGGGACGCGGCACAGCACCTTAGCGCCACCTAAGTGAGGCAACGCACATGACCTGGTTACTGAGCTTCAGGACTTGAGCACATTCTGATTGAGTCTTTAACAATGCTACAAAAGAAAATACTTGCTAATTGCTGTTAGTTAATGAAGGTCAGACTTTGTGCATCTGCCACAAAGTTATTTTTGTAGTTTATAAAATTTTTTTAGTAAAAGGTTAGTTTGTAAAGGGAGTGTATAGGACCATAAAGAGCATTAGGAAACGAAGCCAAGTGTTGGAAATGGCCTTGTGAGTTGTGACTACTTTTTTTCTTCCTAAACTTGGAAGTTGTCACTAACATGGGCAAATAGAGCGGAATGGATATAAAGGATTCATATTTCCAACCCAATTATTTTGTGATTGAACTATAGTTGTGTTTGCTACTGCTAACAGTCCATGTATAACTTATTAAGGATCCACATTACTCAAATAATATTATTCACACGTGTTTATTTAGAGTATGAAAATTGCTCTTGATTATCTAGGAACATTAGTCAGATACTTATGATAAGTGATATTTAATTTATAAATAATTGATTGAACTATGTGGCACAATACAAAACAGTCAACCGTTATTATCCTTTGATATTAACTACAATATTCTTGCCTCCTATTCAAGCACTACATAGACTCTGTATTAGGATTGTGAAAGAAGATGT
Source organism: Nicotiana paniculata (assembly GCA_005239505.1). Taxonomy (NCBI): domain Eukaryota; kingdom Viridiplantae; phylum Streptophyta; class Magnoliopsida; order Solanales; family Solanaceae; genus Nicotiana; species Nicotiana paniculata. Next base: position 50,118 of record MDKI01242812.1, read on the forward strand.
GCGGCTGGGAAAGGGGAAAATAATGAATTACAATGAGCATGCCAATCTTGATGCATGAATTGAACATCTTTATGTTTCTGATCTTTGACAATAAACAAGATTTTGAATATTATCAGACGCATTTCAGACAGTTCCTCTATTGGTTGACGAGGTGTAAGCACAAAGGCCTCATAGAATATGTCGGCTTTCTGAAAATGTGTATGCTTCATACCATTTTCGAAGTGTGAAGAATGACTTTAATCAATGGAGAATTTCCCCAATATTGATAAATGGACTTTGGGCCTAACTCAACCCCAAAAGCTAGCTTGTGAAGTGTGGATTGCTCAAGACCATATAAGGAGACCAAAGACCTCAAATCCCTCCGATGTGGGACAATTCAACACCCCCCTCACGCCCAGCCTTGCAAGCTGGAGCTTGAACAACATAAATAGGGGCCCAACATCGGTAGCAGTAATTGGGACGGGCCTGACTCTGATACCATGATAAATGGACCTTAGGCCCAACTCAACCCCAAAAGCTAGCTTATGAGGTGGCCATTTAAGGAGATCAATGACCTCAAATCCCTTCGACAACTCAACACTCCCCTCACGGCCAGGCCTGCAAGCTTGAGCGTGGACAACATAAATAGGAGCCCGACATCGGTAACAATAATTGGAATGGACCTGGCTCTGATACCATGATAAATGGACCTTGGGCCTAACTCAACCCCAAAAGCTAGCTTATGAGGTAAAGATTGTCCAAGACCATATAAGGGGACCAATGACCTCAAATCCCTCCGATGTGGGACAACTCAACACTAAGTTTACCCTTGAGCTATCTTTTCTTGTATTTTTTACTTATGATCCGGTCAATCTTAAGCAGTGTTTGATGTCTTTAAGGCTCTATTTTCTATGTGATAGAAGCCATTGTCCTCGTTACAGATAACGGGGATCTTACAAGAGTAATGTTCAAACTTAGAAAAAGTCTTAGAGCCTGTTTGGATGGGCTTTTAAACTGGTCAAATCAGCTTTTAAGTCATTTTTTTAGCTTATTGAGGTGTTTGGCAAATTTATGATCTACTTAAAGGTCAAGTGCTTTTAAGCCAAAAGTGATCCCAACTTATTGCTTTTTAGCTTAAAGCTTATTTGCCTTTGACCAATCATTTTACTATATTATCCCTTAAAATGTTCTATAATTCCAAAAGTACCCCTTCGGTACAAAGCCCTAATATCTATTGGTTTCTTCTTTGTTCCGCGTCTCCTCCATCTCTTCACCCATATCTGCCTTCGTTCCTACATCTCTATTTCTATGCTATCATTCTCCATTTCTTATTTCTACTATTGCTAATTTGGTGCTTCTTGATTATTATGCGAAGCTTTTTCCCTTTCTTCCTTGTTGCACACCTGTTAAATTTTTTTTATTTCTTTTTTGATTTTATTTGTTTTCTAAATATTTTAGCTATTCATTCTTCAGCAATATTTTTATTAATCGGTACGTAAAGTGTTATTTTACATTTTTACTTGAGATAGGAAAAAAGAGGCGTAAAAAATGAAAGGGCGTGAACTTTAGTGCTTGAGAGTAAGAACATACATTGTAGTCTTGATTGTCATTCTCATCAGTAGTCTTGCTGCCTCTTATCATCAATCCCACATGCGCTCTGAAATATTATTTAAATTATATATGTAAAAAACAATTATCAGAAATCTCAATTTTTATATTTAGATATCTTTCTAATTCAACCACTTTAAATAATTTATTATTATCATATGTAATCAGTTTAAACTTAAATTATTTTGCATTCGGATCAAGTTAAAATTAAAAATGTAGTAATAAATTTTTCTATCATGTTAACAGATTTGAGGATATTAAAGTCATTTTAACATAAAAATGTGCTGACAAGCACTTTTTACCAAACACATCAACAACTTATTTTTAGTTCCAACACTTCTATCCAAACATGTAACTGCTTGTTTACAAAACCAGCTGCAACACTTGGAAGCTGCTTAAATTCAGCTAAACCAAACAGGCTCTTTGAAGAACCTGAATCTATTTTTGATTTATTAGAATCCTTATGAGAAGACTAAGGACTAGGAGTTTGTTTTGATTCCAATAAATGTGGGGGACTACACACCCTTTGTGTAGTTTGTTATTACTATACAAATATGTTACCTTCTCAAAAAAGAAAAAGTCCAAACTGAACTCTGTATCTGATGCTTCGAAGAAGGTACTGTTAAACGCAATTCATTGACCTTAACGGTTGTAACGTTTCTTAAACGCTTGATCTTTGGGTAATAATATTTGCCAGATTTAGCATTTATGTGAAATCCAACTTCTTCTCTTTTGCTCACGGAGAACATTCAATTCGAATAGTCACTTTCACAACGGAACACATATAAAAGCTCTTAGAGACTCTAGTTATTGTTGACTAGCTACACCAATGTCTGGTTTTGGAGGTGGTTTTAAAAGGGTCAGTTTATGTTTGTTTCTGGGAAACAGTCTTGTTTGGATTTTTGGTTTTGGTTAACTGTCATGTTTGGATTCTGGTTATAATTTTTTTTTATAATTACCACTAATACCTTAAAGTTTTGTAGACGGTTTCATATGTTAGAATTTACGAGAAAGATGAGAAAATATCTCTATTTGCTAAAAAAAACTATATTTGAATAGCTGAATAGAAAAAGGGAGAAGGGCTGTTCAGCTATTAGGTTCGTGCAGCCTGTAGCAAAAGAAAATTCAGTTTATAAATGTGAAAGGCTAAGTGAAAAAAAAGAAATGGGACCAGATTCAAAATTTTGGAAATCAGAAACTAAAACCGAGAATCTCACAGACCAACTGGGTTATCCAAGTTGGATTTGGAGCTGCCTGTGTTTGGTTTCAAAAACAATGTACTAAGATATACTGCTGTCTCAATTTCCTCCAAGTTGCTCGGACACGAGCGCTGGTGTCCGATCAAGTGTGGATCTAGAGGTCGGATCCTTCGAGATGTAAATTCTAATATTCGGGGATACGGATCCTAGTACGGATACGGGTGCGGGGATTCGGCTAAAAACAATTGGGAAAAACAAAAATATAAAAATATCTCTAAATTATGAGAAATTTTATGAAATACTTATGTATAGCTTGTAACGTGTGGATTTCTTTTTTATTCTCAAGTTGTAGATAAGTAAAGAAATGATTTCCTAGATAAGGTGTGCTATTTTTTTTAAATTTCCCCTAGTTTTTGTTGTGATTTTGGGAATCAAATTGTATCTCGTCTCGAATTTTTCCGTCCGTCATGGTCAAAGTACCCAAAATCGTTTGACCAGAGCCGATACGGATCCCACACCCACACCCACACTAGTGTCGTGTCGACACGGTTGCGGCATCTAAACTGCCCTGTCGGAGAAGCTTAGAATTTCCCAAGGTGTTTTGGTTTGGTTTTGAAGAAAATGTGGGAATATTTTCACGTGTTGTGACGTCAAAACTTGATATCAAATAGTCCAGCAGCTGCCTATGGCTTTTTCACTTTCTTGCTTAAGATGAGGTGATATTGCTGGGTTCATAATTACGGATGTTAAATCCAATTTTGTAATATGCAGGTAAAGATGCTGAAGATATTAAAGAAAGCGTCCAAGTAGAGAGCAAACCTAAGCTGGATATCCGCCTCAGTGACCTGAAACTTGTTCTGGGACCAGAACTGAGGATAGTTTATCCTCTAATTCTCAATTTTGCTGTCAGTGGAGAACTTGAGTTAAATGGTGTTGCTCATCCCAAGTGGATAAAGCCTAAAGGCATATTAATGTTTGAGAATGGAGATGTCAATCTTGTTGCAACACAGGTTAAACTTTTGAACTCTTTTCTCGTCCTGGAAGGTTCTGAATTGATTTTGTCTCCTTTTTGTTTTTCTTTTTGTTCTTGGGTGGGTGTAGGCTCCTTGTGGAATTCTGAGATTCCAATTTCTCTTCATCTGATATCTTTATTGTCTTCAAATCCAGGTGAGACTGAAGCGAGATCATCTAAACATAGCCAAATTTGAGCCTGATAATGGACTTGATCCAACGCTAGACTTGGCTTTGGTTGGATCAGAGTGGCAATTCAGGATACAAAGTCGTGCTAGCAAATGGCAGGATAATTTAGTGGTCACATCAACACGTTCTGTGGAGCAAGATGTCTTGTCACCTACTGAGGTTGTCACTTTGATGCCAATGTTTTCTTATGCACTATCAATCTAATAATACAACACTGAAAAGCTGGCGGACTTTTCACGTTAAATTATTTAGAAATTTATTTATTGGATGCTGACAATCTTAATTTTGCAAAGGTTAAATAGACGAGCATGCTTCCACAAGAATGAGTTGGAAAGGGGTTGGGAGGGAGGGAAACAAAAGCAATTTTTCTAGTGGTTTATTTTACAGTGAGCTAAAGAATCATATTACTTTGGCATGCGTTGCTGGTGGATCTTAAATGAATGAACATGCCAATATCCTTCCATCCATCCATGCTGTCATGTTTTACCTGTGCTGCTGAATACTTTAGTTCAAATATCTAATGCTTTTGGGAAAGATAAACTGCAGAATACTACTACAACCATCTATATGTACAATTAAATATTTCAGTTTAAATGGCTCAAGAGATGTATTGATACATGGCTAAACTGACTTAAAACTGTTCTGGCTGAACAGGCTGCTAGAGTTTTCGAGAGTCAATTAGCTGAATCCATTTTAGAAGGTGATGGCCAGCTTGCTTTTAAGAAGCTTGCTACTGCAACACTTGAAACATTGATGCCAAGAATAGAGGGGAAAGGAGAGTTTGGACAGGCCAGATGGAGGCTAGTTTATGCACCACAGATACCCAACTTGCTTTCTGTTGATCCCAGTGTTGATCCTCTAAAGTCTCTGGCCAGCAATATTTCATTTGGTACAGAGGTTGAAGTTCAACTAGGGAAGCGCCTCCAGGTTAGAATTATTTTTTCTTCTTTCCGTTTCTGAGTTTGCCGGTCAGTGGATTCTGTGCTAGATCTTTTCATAAACGATTTTATAATTCAAGATAAATTACATTAGCATGAACATTGTTAAGAATTTCAGAAGATGGATGCTATATGCATCATAAGTGGAGGCCACTGGTCCAATTAAAGATGATTTTGATGTGAAAGTAAATGAAACTCTAAACTTCTGTTCTGGACATCATGAAAAAACTGATTCCTTTGAGTCCTTTTTTTAGGACACAAATAGAACCTTTAATAGAACAAATTTCGCTTTTAAATGATGAGCAGAACTTATGACAGAACAAATTAACCATTCACTGTATATTCAATCTAGTCCAAACTAGAGAGGTAGATGAACTATATATTTTTAGATTTCATTTAGCAGACAGGTTATCAAACGACTTATGAGTACAATGAAACTTTGGAACATATATTGTCACATGCTTCTAGCTGTTCACATGGCAAAAGCAGCTCACCTAGTAGTTGTAGGATTATGATTATCTACGAAAGCTGTCATACTCCAAATTCTTAAGCTGATAGACAATGAGCAAAGAACTGAATAGCTAATTCATCATTCAGTTCTAGTGTTTTTTTGTGGAATCACTTGAACTTACCGTTGCGTTGGTGGGGCCATAAAAAAATGTTCTTAACATCTTCTGGTCGTTCGTGCTGCTTTTTCTGGCATTGGGTGGAAAAGTGTAAGGGTTGGAGAACATCGTGTTCATACTCTGGGATAATATTGTAAATGCCCTTTTATCTGCAAATATTCTATTTAAGTCATACTCAGTTTTATGTTGATTGATTGTACCAATTTATCATTAACTAAGACATTTCTACTCTGCTTTCCAGGCCTCTGTAGTAAGGCAGATGAAGGACTCTGAGATGGCAATGCAATGGACTTTGATATATCAGCTCACAAGCCGGCTCCGGGTGCTTTTACAGTCTACTCCATCCAAACGTCTTCTATTCGAATATTCAACAACATCACAAGACTAAGCTTAGGTTTTCAACATTGTACATATTTGGATCTTGTTATAGGAGCCTAGGAATCTAGAACAAATACCTTCACTCACCTTGTCACCCACCAGAACTACTAGTAAAAGCAGATTTCATTGCAGCATCTGAATGATGTAAATTAGTTGTAAATTCCATTATTCTTTGTTCAAAAAAAGGAACAAATGAGCATGTTTATAGGTTGTAAGTTTTACTTTTGGTTCAAATATATGCAAGGTGACTTATCATTTTGTTCATCCCAAATAATTTTGAGTTGAAGGACATACATAGCACCATAGCAGCATCTCTTTACTGTATTTGAGTAATTCTTGTATGGTTGGACTCGTTATCCCTACTCGTGTAATTTTGTTCGGGTTCCGAGACGCAGGTCCGGGTTGACTTTTTGTTTTTTTGTAAAGATCGTAACTTTATTGATTGAAATAGTTTCCTACAGTTTATATTATGGTATGAAGTTGTTTTGGCTTGATTCGAGCCGTTCGGAGTTAAATAATCGAGGAAATGGATTACTAGTGGATTGAGTTTGTGTAATTTGAGGTAAGTGTCTTGTCTAACTTTGTGTGGGGGAGTTTCACTTAGGATTGGTGTTGGTTTGCGTTAATGTGATATGTGAAAGCCTTGTACGCAAGGTGACGAGTGTGTATATGGGCTAAATGTAGTAATTGCCCAATTTTAGCCATGTAGATTCCTGTCACGCCTTTAATTGAGTTACCGTAACATGTTATATCCATCATCATTAGTCAATATTCACATGCTCTACTTGTCTTATCTCTTGTTAATTGCTCTACATGTTTAGTTGAAGTTCTTGTTTCCTATTCCTTATTCATTATTTAACCGTTGAATTCTTTACTTGAAGCTGTTATTCTTGAGATATCTTGTTGTTAAAATTGGTATTGAGTTATAAAGGTTGTGATTCACATTGAGGCAAAGTGTTAAGTTGTGAAATACTATTCTTGTTGAGTTATTCACTTCCTGTTGTTATTGTTGAGACTCTTGTGTACGTTGTGGTTGAGCCATGCGCTATTTATTGTGAAAACACCGTTATTGTTGATTTCTTTGGCAAGTTGTGATATTAGGCACTTGATGTGCGACTTGTGATACGTTGTGATATTGATATGCATGCGGTGGTATAAGATATCGGGGTTGAAATGCATGTCGTGAGATAAGGTGGGCTTGATACGCGTGTTGCTAGTAGGGGAACTACTTGAAGCCAGACGGTGCGATAAGGTGGGCTAAAACGCGGGAAGCTATTTCGGGAAAAATGGTTTTCAAAACTAAATGCAAGCTCCCGTGGTGATATAAGGAAAGATTGTGAAATGCTTTGTGATTTGAGACTACGAGACGGTGCCTCGGTAGTGATTCTTGTTGATATTTTTTCATTACTTGTGTTTTGTTGCTTTGTTCTGTGTCATAACATTTCTTTGTCTTCCTCTCGTGATGGATTATTTGTGTTAGTTCAGCGTAGTTAATCTCGGTGTATTTCTTTGTCGTCTCTTTTCTATTGCTATCATTATTTCACTGCTATATAACTGTTCAACTTCTTATTTATTCCAGTAAGGCATTGACCTGACTTCGTCACTACTCTACCGAGGTTAGGCTTGACACTTACTGAGTACCGTTGTGGTGTACTCATGTTACGCTTTTGCACATCTTTTTGTGCAGATCCATGTACCTCTTACCAGTCCAAGCACTAGTGAGACGAGCTCACATTCGGAGACTTCAAGGTATACTTGCCGGCGTCCGAAGGCCTCGGAGTCCCCCTTTATCTAGTCTACTTCATTTTCTTTTCCTTTTTAGGCACATTGTTGTATATGGATGTTCAGTATTTATTTGTAGAGCTTGTGACTTGTTATCACCTGATTTTGGAAAGTATATGCTGAGTTGCAGAGTTTTCTTTATTATAGTTGTTGAGTATTTGAGAGTTATTTGTTATTTCTGTTATATTCCGCATGTATGTTAGGCTTACTTAGTCTTAGAGACTAGGTGCCATCAGGACATCCTACGAGGAAAATTGGGGTCGTGACAAGTTGGTATGAGAGCTCTAGGTTCATATGTGTTATGAGTCACAAGTAGGTTTAGAAGAGTCTCGCGGATCGGTACGAAAATGTCTGTACTTATCTTCGGGAGGCTATGGAACTGTTAGGGAATTTTTTACTTCTAAATAGGTGTTATGAGTCACAAATAGGATTTCGAAGTCAACAAATTCACACGATTAGGAATTCAACTAAACCACCCGACGATTGCCTAAGTCAACACAAGATTCACAAGGTCACTAACTAGAGCTATTTCTTTATAAAAACTTATTTTTAATCATAAGGTCGTAGGTAAATGTGTTTGTACCAAGTGAAGCGTGCTTGAGACCCTTTTATTCATTACTACTATTTTTTGTCTAAACAAGAAAAGAAAACGGACTCAAACCCATAAGAAGGTTGTCACGCCATCCATTGTTGGGAAGAGCCATCTGGTTCACACAAAATTCACCTTTAGAAAGAACAATGACATTAAGAAAACCAAAGACTTATTGATCACTCAAACGTAAAAAGAAGCTAACAAATCTAAAAGAAACTACTAAAGTAAATAAGAAGTTATACTACTAAGAAAGACAAACTAAAGAAGCTACGAAATAAACTACGGAAAGTAAGATAAATGAATATAGAAACCAAAGTAAAATGAATATATACATAAAGGAAACTAAATATATATATATATATATCAAACGAAAGGGAAGAATATATACATACCAAAGAGAAAATAAAGATAAAAGAAAAATAGTATAAGAGTTATTACATGCCAATATCAATGTCAGTCAATCAAAATAGACCACCCCCTGAATGAAAATAAGCATTGTCCCCAGTGCTTAACAAAAATAAGAACAGGGAAGGGAAGAGAGTTAATTCTCTGTCTGCATGGCATCTGTAGCACCCTCAGTCTCCTCTAGATGTATCTCATCATCACTTGGATGAGGGACAATAGGGTTGCTGAGCATCTGGATCATCTCCTCAGCGGTGTGGTGCAGTAGCATCCGGCTGCTCAAACTGGCCGGCTACTGCCTCTGATGCCTTGGGTACTGTTGGTGCTATTGGGACTATTGGCTCCATAAGCATGTCCAATGGTAGATCTCTGGCAGATGCAATCTTGGAAATCTCTTTTCTCAACCTCTCCACTGACTTCTTCGACGCCTAAGACTTCCGCATCTTCTTTGCTTGCTTTCCCAACTCCTCAATGACCTCCCCATGCACCACCAGAGTCTCCATAATGGTCTTCTGGTTGTCCATAATCTTCTTCAATGTTTCCTCCACTGACGGAGGTACCTGTGGTGCTGCTGGGGTAGAGGACTGTGATGAAACAACACTGGATATGTCAGACTGCTTTGAAGTAGCTGCCTGCATCCAGTTGTTGAGACTCGCCAATGTCTGGGAGACTCGCAGCACAGTCTGTGGATAAGTGGATGAAGTTGGCACTGATAATGGATTTGATGGTCTAGAAGAAGAAGGTGGTGTCATGGCTGCTGTAGAAGGCATGGCATCTGTGGAAGGCTCAGCAGCTGAATCAGTAACTACTATCGTTGGCTCCTCAGACTGGCCAGCGGAGGTAGTTACCTTACCCTTGAACTTCGGGTTTTAAGCATCATGTAGGTGGTACCATGAGAAAGACTTCTTGTCCTTTACTTTTGTGTCATACTGCCTGGGCTCTACCTTTTGATCATTGAAATACTCTGTGAGGAAGTTCGGGTATGGGTATGATCTCTCATATTTCTGGACATTTAGTGTGATGTTGGTGGACATGATGGCACCCACATTGGTCGGATACCCAGCCATAATCGAAGCCACTAGGATTTCTTGGGGAAGTGGGAGATTGTTCTCATTTAAGCACGGATCAATGCGGCTGCATACGAATGTCTGCCACCCTTTGGCTTCAAAATTTAGGGTGGCCCGGATTATGGGGACCCCTACTGTGAGCCACAGAAGTGGTAGTCCTCGAGCAGCCAAAATCTCTACTAACCACGGGCGAGCTGCATCACCAAAAACAAGATTTTCCAAGTATTGGATTGCCTCCACTTCTTCAAATCCCACATATGAGTTCAAAGCACAAGAGTCAAATCGGATTGTCAGATTTTGCACCTTTGTTATCTTGGTACCCTTCTTTATGTGAGCCACATTGGTATAAAATTCTTTAACCAAGTGCTCATCTGCGTCGAGGACACTTTGGGTGAACCATTTCCATCCCTTTCTCTCCCGAAATTGTCGAAGGACATTTGCATTGTGAATGTCCAAATCCTTCATCAAGAATTGTCACTCAAGTGTGAGCGATCTCTAGGGCCACCACTCTCTAAACCTGTTGAAGGCAGTCAAGCTGACGAATCTGTCTTCCCATATCTCTCTTATCCTTGACCTCTCAAGGCCGTCCACTTGAGTGTCTCTCCCATCATCCGGGACATCATCATCATCATTATCTACATTGATTAGTGCCGGAGGAGTAGGTGAAGAGGAGGGCTCGGAACCCTGGCTTTCTGCGGCAGAATCAGCAGAAGAACTGTCTGTAGGCTCATTGCGCAATTGATAGCGCCCAGTGGGTTGTGGTGGATGGGACTGGGGTTCAGGCTGGACCTTCATAGAGTGACCCTTGGAGGCTTCCCTTGAAGGTTCATAAGAGCTATATTCTGAAGGCTCCGTGGCCCCTCCCTCTACCGGTGGTCGGCTTCTTGGCAATGGGTTTGAGTGCGGCTGCAGACTGCCGAGTGCGGACTGCACAATTTCACAGTGCGGCCGCACAACCAAAAGTGCGGACCGCACAATTTTGAGTGCGGCCATATAGCCCCAGGTTCGGACTACTGGGTTCTCTGATCATTCAGCAGTGCGGATCGCATAATTTTGCTGCGGACCGCATAATTGTGGGTGCTTGTCCGCACATTTCAAGCACCAAATTTTACCCTATCTCTAACATCTGCGGGCCGCACAAAAATGTGTGCTGACGCACAATTTAAAATTATGCGGAACTGCTTTACGTTTCATGCAATTTTCTCATAGATTAGACAAGATTTGAGAAACTAAACATGATTAGCTATTTACCCAGGCCCCAATTAACATTTCAGATACTAACCACATGATTCTAAGGAAAAATGACTAACTATTGACATTTTCAGGTTTGAAAATAACCCTAGACAAAAGAACAAAACTAAGAAAAGATGAAAAATCTAATAATGTAATGAACATACCAGTAATGAAGGATGTAGGTGAGAATCTACACAGATGAAATGCTTGAAGTTTGAGAACTAATGGGATATGCACTGTGCTTGCTTAGGGTTTCAGAGTTCAGAGAGTGAAATGCGTGAATAGTACATGGAGGTCCTATTTATAGTTTGACCTAGGGTGCAGAACTTACCTGAGTGCGACCGCACAATTTTGAGTGCGGTCCGCACTCTTTACCTATACCTTTGAAGAGGTTCTGCGGTCCGCACAAAAGTGAGTGCGGCCGCAGAGTTTGTGCGGACTGATCGGGTCCAAACCCACGCTACTATTGAGTAGCAAGGAAGTCGATGCAATAATAACCCAACTAAGGTCGGGATCGAATCCACAAGCAGTTAATAATTGGAATTAGGTTTATATCTAAGTGAGATGCAAGTTTTGACTCTAATTGCACTTCCACAAACTTGGTTGATATTCTACTTCTATTTTTACTCTAATGATTGCAATTAATAAAGCTAAGGACAATATTTTTGTTTTGGGGTTTTCAAGTGTTTAAAGGGACTAGGGTCGTGACTTCTACCTAGGTGGTTATCTAACGGGTTGTAAATTCTAGGGCAAGCTTGATTAGTTGGGGTTGTAATATAGCTATCATACCCGGGTACTCACTCTATACCTCTCGATAGTTTGAGTGGTTTTCCCCAATTTGGCTTTCTCAAGTCCAAATTGGTATTCATACAAATCAAGTGATATTAGCTCAAGTCGGGTATTACTATCTCTAGGCTTAACCCTTTAACTGGGACTATCAATTTCTTGAGTTCATACCAATTCCTTGTTAGCCTAGTTTTTCAAGACTTAGTCCCACTTTCTCAAGTAGAGACTAAATCATTTAGGCATGAATCAATGTTTGCAACCATTAATTCTTGAGTTCTAGCCAGAACTAGGCTAAATATCACTAACTCAATCACTAACAAGCCCTAAATCAAACACTCATTACATACCCACACAAGGGTTGGGTCACAACCCTAGCTATGGACTTAGCTACTCTTGAAAATTGAAGAAATTAAAGAAGAATTGAAGATAGAATCCATAATATTAGATTATGGAATGAAAATCTAGTGTTTAAAGAAAAATCTAGTACAAAGTTACCAAAATAAGTAAGTAAAAATGAAACAGGTGTTCCTCTAAAACATAACTTCACCTAAAAATGAAAAAATGTTCTATTTATACTAAGCGAAAAATATCTGACAAAAATGCCCCTGCGGAGGTAGTGCGGCTGCATAATTCTGAGTGCGTTCGCACGCTTGCTTCTGCGGCCGCATAATTATGGTGAAGTCCGCATTCTTGACTTTGGTTCTGGAGTTTGCTGTACTTTTGCAGATCACACAAATCTGAGTGCGGCCGCGCTCTTGATTATGCGGCCGCATAAAAGTGATGCGGACACTTCCTTGACCTTGGACTTAAACCAACTCTCTGAATCTTCATTCATCCGGACCGTACAATTGTGTGTGTGACCGCGCTTGACATCCTGCGGTTGCACAATTTTCGTGCGGCTGCAGTCCTTCATTTTGCCCAAATGCCAACTCTCTGATTCTCATTTCTTGACGACCGCATAATATAGAATGCGGTCGAACAATGACCTTTGCAGCCTCACAATATTTGTGTGGTCCGCACTTCTTGAGTTGCACAAATTCAAGTCTCTGAACCTTCTTTTTACGGCCACATACAAAATCATGCGGTCCGCACAATTGGCCTCTTTGTCCCGTTTTGGTTTTTGTTCAAATTTTGAATCCTTTATGAATTGATTTTGATTCCTTTGGCTCATATTGAAATATTCCTGTAAGCAAGCACATTTCATTAGTTTCCGGGAATACCTTTAAGCATTTTTTGACCTAAAACACAAGTAACAGAGAGCAAATAAGAGGTTAAAATCCCTACTTATTACGGACCGCACAATTTTATGTGCGGCCGCAATTTGTTAAAAAATTTTGACAGGCCTCTTCCAGTTGTGTGACCACACGCAAAATTGTGCGGCTGCAGAGTGATTGTGTGGTCCGCATAATTCTGGTGTGGTCCGCATTTTTGTGACACTTAGCCAATTTTTTTTGCACAGTCCCTGCAATGCACACCCATTCCTGCATACACTTCAAAGCTAGTTAGCTCAATACAAAACCTATCTAAAAGGAATAAAAAATAAAATAAAATAAAAATTGAAAAGAAACATGGGTTGCCTCCCAAGAAGCGCCTGATTTAACGTCGCGGCACGACGCAAGTTACCATCAATCACTTGAAATGAAGAAACGCCACAACGTGGCCATCATCAACGCCAAGATAATGCTTCACCCGGTGACCATTGACTCTAAACACTTCATCATTTTTGTTCTTCAAGTCTAGTGCACCAAAGGGTATTACATGCACAACTTCAAATGGGCCACTCCACTTGGATTTCAACTTTCCTGGAAACATCCGCAACCGAGAATTGAATAATAGCAGAAGATCGCCTTCTTTGAATTCTTTATTCCGAATATACTTGTCATGGAGGTATTTCATCTAGTCCTTATACACGGGCGAACTTGAATACGCATGGAACAAGAACTCATCAAGCTCATTCAATTGTCCCACCCTTAAGTTGGCGACGACATCCCAATCAAGATTAAGCTTCTTCAATGCCCAAATGGCCTTGTGCTCAAGTTCCGCTGATAGGTGACAAGATTTCTCGAATACTAACTGATACGGAGACATACCAATAGGTGTTTTGTAAGATGTCCTATAAGACCAAAGAGCATCATCAAGTTTCTTCGACCAATCTGTCCGGTTGTCATTCACGGTCTTTGACAAATGCTCTTGATCTCCCGGTTGGAGACTTCAACCTGTCCACTTGCTTGAGGATGATAGGGGGTCGACACTTTGTGAGTGATACCATACTTGGAGAGTAAAGTATCAAAAGCTTATTTGCAAAAGTGCGATCCTCCGTCACTAATAATGGCCCTTGGTGTACCAAACCTTGTGAATACGTTCTTCTTAAAAAATCACACTCCGAGCTTCATTATTGGGAAAAGCCACGGCTTTAACCCACTTTGACACGTAATCCACAACTACCAGTAAATATGTGTTCCCACAAGAGCTCACGAACGGACCCATGAAATCAATGCCCCACACATCAAAAATGTCAATCTCCAAGATGGTGGTGAGGGTCATCTCATTTTTCTTGGAAATACCACTGGCCCTTTGACATTCATCACAATGCTTGACGAGATCACTAGCGTCCTTGTAAAGAGCAGGCCAATAGAATCCGCAACTTAGCACCTTTGTAGCTGTCCTTGATGCACCATGGTGACCACCATATGGAAAAGAGTGGCAAGCCTGAATTCCCATTTGTTCTTCCTCTGGTACACATCGTCGGATCACACCATCGGTACAAATACGGAAGAGATAGGGCCCATCCCAATAATAGTCAAGGCAATCCCATTTGATCTTCTTCCTTTGGTTTGAAGAGAACTCATTCAGTACAATGCCACTCACAAGATAATCGGCTAAGTCGGCGAACCATGGCAGTTGCTCATCGGGAAATGAATCATTTATCTCAAAGACATCATGTGGCCTCCCCTCCTCCTCCAACCGAGACAAGTGGTCCGCCACTTGGTTTCACTCCCCTTGCGGTCTTGAATCTCTAGATCAAACTCTTGTAAAAGAAGTACCTACCATATCAATCTTGCCTTAGAATCGTTCTTGCTCATCAAATAACAAAGTGCCACATGGTCAGTGTGAACAATCACCTTTGTACCCATCAAGTACGGGCGAAACTTCTCCATAGCAAAGACAATAGCAATGAGCTCTTTTTCGGTCACTATGTAGTTGACTTGGGCATCGTTCATGGTCTTACTAGCATAGTAAATCGGATGGAAGATCTTGTTGATACATTTCCCCAATACCGCTCCAGCCGCCACATCGCTTGCATCACATATGAGCTCAAAAGGTAAGCAAAAATTCAGTGCGGTGATAATAAGAGTAGTGGTCAACTTATACTTGAGCAATTCGAATGCCTTCGTACAATCTTCATTGAAATGGAATTTGGCATCCTTCTCTAAAAGTTTGCACAAAGGGTTTTACCACTTTAGAGAAATCCTTGATGAATCAGTGATAAAACCCCGAATGGCCCAAAAATCTCCTCACTCCCTTTACAAATGTAGGGGGAGGGAGTTTGGAGATCACTTCAACTTTGGCTTTATCAACCTCAATACCATGCTTTGAAATCTTCTAAGAGAGGACAATGCCTTCCTCGACCATGAAGTGACATTTCTCCCAATTCAAAACCAAGTTAGTTTCCTCACATCTTGCCAATACCTTGTCCAAGTTGTCCAAGCACTCTTCATGAAAACCTCAAGAAAGTCCTCCACCACATCGGTTAATATAGCCATCATACACCGTTGAAAAGTCGTAGGTTCATTGCACAACCCGAATAGCATCCCCGAGAATGCAAAAGTACCATAGGGACAAGTGAAAGTGGTCTTCTCTTGGTCCTCAGGAGCAATTAGAATTTGATTGTAGCCGGAGTATCCATCAAGGAAGCAATAAAAAGCATGTTCGGCCAACCTATCCAACATTTGATCAAGAAATAGAAGCGGAAAATGATCTTTATGAGTGACTTTGTTGAGCTTCCTATAGTCCATGAACACTCTCCACTCGGTGACAGTTCTTGTGGGAATCAATTCATTTTTGTCATTTGGTATCACAGTCATGCCCCCTTTATTTGGGACACATTGCACCGGAGATGTCCACGAGCTATCGGAAATGGGGTAAACAACCCCGACATCTAACCATTTGATGATCTCCTTCTTCACTACCTCTTGCACTGCTTCATTTAATCTTATTTGATATTCCATAGTGGGTTTGGCATCCTCATCCAAATTAATCTTGTGCATGTAAAAGGCAGGGCTTACCCCGAATATCCACCAATGTCTAACCTATAGCTTTCTTCCTCTTTTGGAGAACTGCCAAACTAGAATCTACCTGCACGTTAGTCAAGCAAGAGGAACGAATAACATGTAAAGTGGAACAAGGGCCAAGAAACTCATACCTGAGATGTGAAGGAAAAGGCTTTAACTCCAAAGTGGGAGGCTCTTCGATTGAGGGCTTTGTTGGAGGAGTCTTCCGGTTCTCAAGATCTAAGGACAATTTTCGGGGTTCATAAGTATATGACCCTGTTACTTGCAAAGCATTGACACATTCCACAAAGCCTTCCTTCTCATCATCATCATGATTCAACAACACAACTTCCAAGGTATTCTCAACATTCATCACAACACTGGTGTCATCAAAAATTACTTCGGTCACTAAATCCACGAACGAACAAACTTCGTTGCTATTTGGTTGTCTCATCGATTTGCACACATGGAAAACCACTTTTTCATTACTCACCCGGAAGGTGAGCTCACCAGTTTCCAAATCAACTAGAGCCTTCCCTGTAGAAAGGAAAGGCCTACCCAAGATAATAGGCACCTCATTGTCAACCTCACAATCAAGGATCACGAAGTCTGCTGGAAGGATGAACTTGTCAACCCGAACGAGCACATCATCAATAATCCCCAATGGTCTCTTCATAGTCCGATCCGCCATTTGCAGCCTCATAGTTGTGGGTCTTGGTTTCTCAATTCCCAAATTTTTAAACATAGAGTGTGGCATCAAGTTGATACTTTCCCCCAAATCACATAAAGCTTTGGCAAAGTCGGCGCTCCCAATAGTGCAAGGGATTGTGAAGGCACCGGGATCTTCCAATTTCAGAGCCATTGAGTGCACAATAACACTCACTTGATGTTTCATTTGATCGTTTCACAATTCATTGATCTCTTCTTTGTTACCAAATCCTTCATGAACTTTGCATATCCTGGAATTTGTTCTAAGGCTTCAACCAACGACACATTTATAGACAAACTCTTCATCATATCAATAAATTTCTTGAATTGGTTCTCACTATTTTGCTTTGCGAGTCTTTGAGGGTATGGAGGAGGAGGCTTGGCAATGGTGCTTTGTCCTTTTGCACTACCGGTTCCGGTATGTCAATCACGTGTTCCCTAGACGGCTTCACTTCTTTTTGTGTCTCCTCCACACTTTCATAAATGTCTATTCTCACCTCTTCATTAGCTTGAACCTCATTGTTTGGCATGTCATCTTCTTGAACCAACACATTATCATCCACAACCCTTCTTTGGTTTGAGGCACTTGCCTCCCTACCTTTTCCACTCTGTGTAGTTACGACCATTGCATGTCCCATATTGTTCCCACCCTTCGGGTTCACCACCGTATCACTAGGTAGTGCCCCCTTAGGATGAATGTTTAAAGCTTGAGATATTTGGCTAAGTTGAACCTCCAAATTGCGGATAGAAGTGTTGTGGGAGGCTAACTGAGCATTGGAGTCGGCATTTTGCTCCATCATTTGCTTGAACATATTTTCAATCCATCCCATTTCATTATTGGAAGAACTAGAACCTTGTGACGGATATGGAGGCGGGTTGCTTGGTTGTTGATATATCGGGGGACTTTGAAAGCCCGACCCCCGATTCCCTTGATTATTATTGCTCCAACCCCCATGGTTATTGTTGCCTCCCCAATTGCTTTGATTGTTTTCACCCAATTACCTTGATAATTGTCTCCCCAATTGCCTTGGTTACCTTGATGATTCCAATTGACTTGATTATGGTTGTTTCCCAAATTGCCTTGATTGTTGTTTCCACCACTCCAATTGCCTTGGTGGCTTTGGTTGTTTCAATTTCCTTGATTTCCTTGTGATCTCCATTTTTGTTGATTTTGTCCTTGAGCATTATTTCTTTGACCTTGATAATTGTTGACATATTGCACTTCTTCTTCTTGCTCATTATACGAATCACCTTGGTCATACCCACTATCATCTTGCTCAAATTGTTCCAGACGGTTTTGTACTTGTTGACCTCTTTGCCGTCTCTTGTTCATCATCATATTCACACCTTCCATATCATTCACTTGTTTCGTCCCTTGAACTTGTTGAAGCTGAGCCTTGGCTAATTGGTTCATTGTGGTTATCAACTCGGTAATAGCTTGCCCATGATCATGTAGCTCCTTGTGTAGGTGAATGACATTTGGGTCACCTTGAGGAACATTGGCCCTAATTTTCCACGCCGACGAAGTATCCACTATCTCATCCAAAATTTTACAAGCTTCGGCATAAGGCGTGTTCATGAAGTTCCCGCAGACGAATTGATTTACCACACATTGATTTGTTGTGTTGATCCCCCTATAGAAGGTTTGTTGGATCATGGCCTCGGTTATATCATTATTCGGGTACTTTTTAACCATAGTATGATATCTTTCCCAAATCTCATGCAATGGCTCATTGGGATATTGCTTGAAAGCTAGAATTTCATCCCGTAGTGTAGCCATGTGCTCCCGAGAGAAGAATTTGGCAATGAGCTTTTCATCTAACTCAACCCAAGTATGGATGGAATGATTGGGTAAT
The DNA here is from genome assembly GCA_005239505.1 of Nicotiana paniculata. Classification (NCBI taxonomy): domain Eukaryota; kingdom Viridiplantae; phylum Streptophyta; class Magnoliopsida; order Solanales; family Solanaceae; genus Nicotiana; species Nicotiana paniculata. The sequence continues at coordinate 68,743 of MDKI01242812.1, forward strand.
CTCTCTAACCAGTCCAATGTCTTTCCCCGTAGAGAAAAGGGAAATAGCCTCAAACACAGTGCATCCTCGGAAACATTTGTTTTCTTGCTCCCCCAACAAGTATCGACGAACCCCTTGAGATGCTTGTAAGCATTTTGGCTTGGATCCCAGGTGAAGAAACCTCGTGGCTCAAGTAGTGTAAGCATCACGTTGGTGATTTGGAATTTTCCCTCCCTAATACGGGGCGGGATTATAGCACTAGCATAACCCTCGTTCGGCAAAACCCAGTGCGCTGCCGCTCTTGGTGGAGGTAGGGGAGGGACGGGAATATTATCATGAGGCGGTCGGCCTCGCCTGTTTACTTGAGGTTCGAGATGAATCTCATCTCCTTGATCATCGTCCACTTCCTCCCCCAATGGAAAATTTCCGATGGGCTCATTGTTGAGAGTCTACCTATACGAAATTCAAAAACAAAATTAGTGGCTCGGAAGGAAAGAAAGACAAAGCACATAAAAACCTAGATATATAGCTAAATCTGTTTACTCCCCGGCAACGGCGCCAAAAATTGATCTCGCCCAAACCCACACCACAAATAGGTAGTGAGGCGGTCAATGCAATAATAAAACCCAACGTAGGCAGGGATCGAATCCACAGGGAGTTAGAATTGGGATTAGGTATAGAATTAGTATAATTGTATGATGTGTCCTAAATTACTCTTCCACATTCTTGTTTGTTGTTACTACTTTTACTTTGATCTGTTAATTGAAATTATAAAAACTAAGAGATAATATTTTTGTTTTGATTGTTTTTCAAATGATAAAAGAATCTAGGGTTACGACTTCCGCCTAGTTGGTTACCGAACGGATTAATATCTTTAGGGCATGTTTGGATGATCGGGATACATTATAGCAATCATACTCAATTACTCACTCTATACCTGTCGGTAGTTTGAGTGACTTTGCCCGATTTGGCTTTCTCAAGTCCAAATGGATATTTCACAAAACAAGTGATAAATTCTCTAGTCGGGTCTTACTATTTCTAGGTTCAACCCTTTAATTGGGGCTATCAGTTTCTTGAGTTCACCCAAATTCCTAGTTAGCCAAGTTTTCCTAGACTTAGTCTCTCTTTCTCAAGTAGAGACTAGGTCAAATAGGCATAAATCAATATTTGTAGCCATTAATTCTAGAATTTAAGCAAGAACAAGGCTAAATAACACATACCCAATGTTGAACAAGACCTAAATCAATAACTCATTAAGTACCCATACTAGGGTTGGGTCACAACCCTAGCTAAGGGTTTAGCTACTCATAGAAAATGAAGAAATAAAAGAAGAAATTAAGATAGAATACATAATAATAAATTATGGAAAGAAAATATAATGTTTGGAAGCTAATCTAGTACAAAATTACTCAAAACAGTAAAGAAAATGGCTCAGGTGCTCTCCCAAAACAAAACTTGACCTAAAAATGACAAAAAGTTCTATTTATACTAAGCTAAAAATATCTGACAAAATTGCCCCTGCGGAGATTGTGCGTCCGCACAAATATGTGTGCGGTCCCGCACAATGAGACTTGCTTTGACAGGTTCCAGTTCTGCGACCGCACTACTTCAACTTCTGCGGACCGCACATTTGTCAGTGTGGCCGCGCTCTTGCTTCTGTGGCCGCACAATTATAGTGCGGCCCGCACTCCTTTGTCTTTGGCTTTTACTGTGTGAGACTTCTGCGGACCGCATAAAAATGAGTGCGGCCGCGCTCTTGATTATGCAGCCGCACAAAAATGGTGCCGTTCGCATTTCTTCTTGAACTTAAAATCCTATCTCTCTGGTCTTTGTCTTTTGCGGCCGCACCAGAATTGTGCGGTCCGCACTTTGCATGTCATTTCTTGTCAGAGGTCTTCTTCATGATCTGTGGCCGCACTTAATATTGTGAGGTCCGCACAATGCCCTTTTAGCCTTGTTTCTCTCCTTATCCAAAGTTACTCCTTCTTGAGTTGATTTTCATCTCTTTAGCTCATGTTCTATCATTCCTGCAAGCAAACACATTTCATTAGTTTTCGGGAGTACCTTTAAGAAATTTTGTTCTAAAACGAAAGTAAAAGATAGCAAATAAGCGGTCAAAATCCTACGTATCATCAGCCTACTTGGGTAAAGCAAGAAAAGATAACCTCAAGGTTAATTAGAGATTCTCTGTAGTACTGAAAAAAGATTATGAAGTGTGCACATCATGCAAAAGACGCATACCCAGTTGCGACTATCTCTGACAAACAAATTTCCCAAAAAGCAAGAAGCCATTCAAGATATCAGAAAAGGTCACCTAATCAAGGATCTCCAGTTGGGATAAGGCCGATTGAGCCACAAATACAAATGATGCTAAGTGTGAAACAATCAGGGTTGATGTAGAGCAAAATTCTCTTGAAACCGACTCAAACTGATTGAGACAAAGCCAAGTTTCCCAAGACTCAAAGCCACAAACCGACCAACTCTTTTGAAATTGACAAAAGTTTCTTTGTTTGAAACAAGAACAAAGAAGTCCAAGGAAAGTAGTTCAAAAAAAAAGAGAAAAAGAAGAGAAGAGAAGAGCCGGCAAAGCGAAGTTTCTCAAATCTTTACCTTTATTTTTCTTGCTAGTGTGCACAAAATCTTGCCATTGCTTTTCATATTTTTTCCTCCTAAGGTGATACATCCTAGTCTGATGGATTTTCTTTCCAATAAAAATCTTAGTCTGATGAATCAATCTCCTAAGATAAAAAGCCCTAGTCTAATGAATTTTCTCCTAGGATAAAATCTTAGTCTGATGAATTTTTCTCCTAAAATAAGAAAATCTAGTATGATGAATCTTTCTCCTAGGAAAAACGTCTTAGTCTGCTGAATTTTTCTCCTAAGATAAAACAACCTAGTCTGCTGAATTTTTCTCCTAGGATAAATGTCTTAGTCTGATGAATTTTTCTCCTAAGATAAAACAACCTAGTCTGATGAATTTTCTCCTAGGATACAAAGTCTTAGTCTGATGAATCTTTCTCCTTAGACAAAATTTCTTAGTCTGATGAATCTTTCTCCGAAGAAAACAAAAAAAAAACTAGTCTGATGAATTTTCTCCTAGGATAGAGATCTTAGTCTGATGAATCTTTCTCTTAAGATTAAAAAAATAAAAAATAAAAAACCTAGTTTGATGAATCTTTCTCCTAGGATATATGTCTTAGTCTGATGAATCTTTCTCCTAAGATGTAAAAAACCTAGTCTGGTGAATTTTCTCCTATGATAGAAATCTTAGTATGATGAATCTTTCTCCTAAGATGAAATTAGAAAACCTAGTCTGATGAACTTTCTCATAGAATAGACGTCTTAGTGTGATGAATCTTTCTTCTATGATAAGAAAACCTAGTGTTATGAATTTTCTCCTAGGATATAAAAAGAAAATAAAAAAAGGCAATTTGTTTAAAAGAATTATTTTCTCAACAAAAAAAAAACAAAAACAAAAATCCTTCTCTGTTCGTTTTAGCATAGGGTACACAATTCCCTAGTCTCTTTTTCCAACATAGAGTCTCCACTCCCTATTTGATTTTATTTTAGACATAAGGTCTCCACTCCCTAGTCTCCTTTTCCAACATAGGGTCTCCACTTCCTAGTTGATTTTATTTTAGACATAAGGTCTCCACTCCCTAGTCTCCTTTTCCAACATAGGGTCTTCACTCCTAGTTGATTTTATTTTAGACATAGGGTCTCCACTCCCTAGTCTCCTTTTCCAACATAGGGTCTCTACTCCCTAGTTGAGTTTATTTTAGACATATGGTCTCCACTCTCTAGTCTGCTTTTCCAACATAGGGTCTCCACTCTCTAGTTGATGTTTATTTTAGATATAGGTCTCCACTCCCTATTTGATGTGAGCTTAAATGCAGGGTATACCACTCCCTGATCTCCTTACCAGTATAGGATACACCATCTCTAGTTGTGTTTTCCAACATAGGATACACCATTCCCTATTTGATTTGATCTTAAATGCATGGCACACCACTCCCTGATATCATTACCAATATAGGGTATACCATTCCATAGCCACATTTTCCCAACATAAGGTATACCAATCCTTAGTTGAGACATCTTTTCGACAATAAAAGTATCACCATCCAAAAAAAAAAAGAATCATCATGATCCTTTCGGGGTACACCATTCCCGACCTTTTATTGCTTTCAATAAAGAAGTAGTTTAGAATTTTGTTACAAATAACTCACAAAATGTTTCTAGTGAAAACTGGGGTAGAAAAATTTCGTTCGTTTGTTTTGTTTTGGTGTCTGAGCAGGTTTTACCTCGAGGCACAAGGTTCGAGATGATCAAAAGAAGGAGTCTCAATCCAGAATAAAGAAAGAAAAGAAAAAAAAAGTGAATCCAAAATGCAGAAGCAGATGAAAAGATGTGGATTGCTCAAGACATGACTGAAGTTACGAGCATTGCATTTCTCGTTTTGATCAGAAGAAGCCGTAGAAGAACGAACTAGCACCTTCAGCTAGCAAGCATCAAGGTTCAAATCAAAAGTCTGCATGAAGAATCATTCAAGACTCAAGATCAAGCTTCAGAAGACTTATACATAGGAATCTTGTAACTCATAGTTGATAGGCTTGTTTAGTTCCTTTAGATTTAGATTTTGATGTAATAACAGGACCACGTATCGGAGCCTCAATGGAACCTCACTCGACTCCCCAACTCATCATTCCATCACTCTCCTTGAACTACACGCGACCTGATTCCCTTATAACTCAGGATATGTAGGATGTCCAAAACCAGGACTCGGTTGCACCTTTTTCTTTTATTTTCTTCCTCTTTTGAATAACAATATGGTCAAAAATTAATCACACGACTCACTTTGTCTTTGCCTGAAAACTCGTGTTTCCAAGCAAAGAGGGGCAGCTGTGAGTACCTAATTTTTTTTACCATAATTGGGATTCTTCAACACTTTTTAGTATGTAAATAATTTTAAGTTTAATCTACATATTTAACCTTTATTTCATTTTTAGTAGGTTTTATTTAAGAAAGTTAAAAATCACAAAAAAATTATATGTTCTTAATTTTAAAATATTTAGCTAGTATTTTTATTTTACACTCTTAAAAGAAAAAAAAATATTAATTAAAGCAAGAGTCAATGAGTCATTTTTATCTGGCAAGATTCTTCCTTATCTTTTGTAACAAACTCATATACTCTCCCTCAAAACTCACGTACCCATACATACTTTTTTTTCTTGGCCACCAATTAATCCATATATCTACACCTATATATCTTCGACACACACAACACTTCAAACAAAAAAGACCTACCCCCTCAAAAAAAAAGGCTCTCATCTCCTCACTGCCGGAATCCGGGGAGAGGACACCAGCAGCGGCACACCTTAGCAACGGCTGTGACCCTGCTTCCCTTCACCAAAACAGCCACACCCATCGTCTCTCTCACTCACTGACAAAAATTGCCGGAATACGGCGGGCCAAATCGGCCATTCCCCAAGAGATACAATACTTCGGTTACCGGATTTCCTTCGACTATTTCTCCTCCGCTGCACCTAAACTCACTTTGGTCACTTTATAAAATTCAGTCTCAATTCTCTCAACCCAGTACCAAGTTGTATGGAGTTTCACAATCTCGCTATACATTTACATCGATCCATATAGCTACTTTTCATGCTCTTTATGCTTATCATTATATGCATTGAAGAATGATGTTGATTAACCAAGAGAGTTATGTCAGATCACTGATATTCTTTGCCTATTTTCAGTGCAAAAAAAATAGTTTGTCATTTAAGTGAGATGAAATAATAGAGTAGCTGAGGTGTTTGGGTTCGACTCGAAGTTCTCCTGCGAGTTTCGAGGTTGTCGAAGGTCTTAGTCTGAGGTTTTCGGGCAGATTCGCAGTTCCGTTGAGGTTGTCGTTGTCTAAGTTTTCCGGTGTTAAAGCATTTTCAGATTTCATTTGGAAAAATATATCTAAGGACTGTTTCCTAACTTGTTCTTGATTAATATAAATTTTGATTTTGTTCCTTTATATGTGAATGAATGAAGTTCTGCTTCTCTGAGTGTGCTATTGTTTTTCATTTAACCTTCATGCCTAGTTGATGCTTATATCGCAATTATCTTGAACTTGCATGCTAAAATTATTGTTTAACATAGGCGGTTGCATCGGTTAATTAAGAAAGAATTTGGGTTTAAGTATATTCTAAACGTAAATGGATTGTTGTGATAATTTCGTCCGTAAATCATTTTATAATATTCATACGTGTTAGTAGCTTTAGGCACGCTCTTAATTAATCTATTATTGTGATTGTGTACATGTTCGCGTGACATAATTATGATTCTCAAAATAAATCAAGGTACGCGTTCGCGCAACTTTGGCCAAACAATTTTAATAATAATAAAATGTTATTAATTGTGTACACGTGCGCGTGACATGATTTCTGACGTGCGTAACTAAATGAGTACATGTACGTGTGACTAATTTCAAGATAATTTCATAATTACGAATAATCAAGTAATTAAAAGCGGCAAAAGAAAAAACACGCATACGTTCTAAAATACGTAATTAAACAATTTAATTAAGCTAGGTATGATTAAAGCGACAGTGTTAAAACCACGAAACCCGGGAATGCCTAACATCTTCTCCCGGGTTAATAGAATTTCTTACTCGGTCTTCTGATTTCGCAGACTTTAAACAGAGCCAAATTTTATTGATTTGAGATTTAAAATAAACCGGTGACTTGGGACACCATAATTATCCCAAGTGGTGACTCTGAAATTTGAATAAATAATCCCATTTCGAATAATGTCACTTTAATTGGAAAAACTCTCTACCCCCTCGGGAAAAAGGAAGTGTGACAACGACCCCCATTTGCTTGTCCTCAAGTATACATTTCAGCACGGCGATGCCAAGGAGGTCACTATTGGGGATGACGGTGTGTTACGAATTCAGGGTCGGCTATGTGTGACCAATGTGGATGGTTTACGTGAGTTGATTTTTTAGGAAGCTCACAGTTCACGATACTCCATTCTTCCGAGTGCCGCCAAGATGTATCAGGACTTGAGGCAACACTATTGGTGGAGGAGAATGAAGAAATACATAGTGGAGTATGTAGCGCAGTGCCTAAATTGTCAGCAGGTGAAGTATGAGCATCAGCGGCCAGGGGGATTGCTTTAGAAGCTAGAGATTCCCGATTGAAAATGGGAGCGGGTTACCATGGATTTTGTTGTTGGGCTCCCATGGACTCAGAAGAAGTTTGATGCAGTATGGGTGATTGCGGATAGGTTGACCAAGTTGGCTCATTTCATTCCAGTGGTGACTACTTATTCTTTAGAGCAGCTGGCTCAAGTTTATATTCGCGAGATTTCGACTTCATGGCGTGCCAGTATCCATCATCTCTGACTGGAGTACGCAGTTAACATCGCGATTCTGGAGGGCCGTACAGTGAGAGTTGGGCACGCGGGTTGATATGAGTAAAACATTCCACCCTCAGATGGACGGACAGTCCGAGCGCATAATTCGGATATTAGAGGATATGATTCGTGCCAGTGTGATGGAGTTCGAGGTTCTTGGGATCATTTCTTGCCGCTTACGGAGTTTACCTACTACAACAGCTACCAGTATGGGAGGCGGTGTCGGTCTCCGGTGGGTTGGTTTGAGCGGGGTGAGGCTAGACTATTGGGTACTGATTTGGTTCAAGATCGGTTTCGCACAGCCCAATCTATACAGAAGAATAATGCGGATCGGAAGCTTTGCGATGTTGCATTCATGGTTGGGGAGGGGGTCTTGCTCCGCATTTCTCCCATAAAGGGTGTTATGAGGTTCGGGAAGAAGGGTAAGTTGAGCCCTAGGTATATCGAACCTTTTGAGATTCTCGAGAGGATTGGAGAGGTGGACTACAAGCTCGCACTACCACCTAGTCTAGCTGTAGTTCATCCAATATTCCATGTTTCTATGCTCCGGTAGTATCACAATGATCCGTCTCATCTGTTAGATTACAGCTCAATCCAGTTGGACAAGGATTTCTCTTATGTAGAGGAGCCGGTGGCTATTTTTGACAACCAGGTCTAGAAGTTGAGGTCGAAGAACATTGCTTCAGTAAAGGTCCAGTGGAGGGGTCGACCAGTCGAGAAGGTGACTTGGGAGACCGAGCATGATATGCGTAGCTGTTATCGTCATCTTTTTACTACTTCAGGTATGTCTCTATACTCGTTCGAGAACGAACGATTGTTTTAAGTGAGGAAAATATAGCAACCTGGCCGGTTGATTTGAGAATTTTAGCCCCGATCCCATATTTATTGCCTCCTCTATGTTGTATTATGGTTATGTGATTTACCGGGGGTGTTTGATTTTGGTTTTGGGTGAGTTTCGGAGTGAAATGGAACACATAGTCCCTAAGTGGGAGCTTTAAGTTGAAAGATGATAGTTTCTATGAGTCCACCAAATAGTAGAGATACCTGGTCCTCTACTAGTTCCCACAGAGGAGTATACTAAGAAGGCAAGTAAAAGAGACAAGGGATTTTTACGTGGAAAAATCCCACTCAAGGGGACAAAAATCACGACCTACACACGTAGGATTTCAACTTCACTAACTTGTAATCTAAACTAATACAAGCCACTTTGTAATGTACTTCTTACAAAGACTTCAACTTACTAACTTGTAATCACTATTACAAGCCACTTTGTCACTCTAGTTACAAAGGCTTTTACTCATGACTACACTAGTCACTACAGAAACACAAGAGGTTTATGTCGAGAGATTCCTAACAAGATGCTTCTACAAAAGCGAGTAGGATACAATGAAAACAAAATGCAAGATTACAACTCAACTAAGGACACTAACGACACAAGGTAGAACTGGTCCTTCTTAGTGGAGTTGTCTTCTTGCTCTTGAAACACTTGAATCTTCAATGTTGGAGACCACTTTAATGCTTGAGAGAATGTTCTTAGTAATTGCTCAAGTGAATGTTCTTGTTTGTCTTCAAACAAGATATTAAAGATCTTGGTACACTCCAAGGAGGATGTCTCATATCTTGAGAGTACACTTCACAACCAATGGGAAGTGACTGTTGCATTGTTACTGCACTGTAGCGTGAACAGTTGCAGGCAGTCACTTTTCTGTCACAGCTTTTTACAGCTGTAGAGTTGACCTGTACTATCGTCTGGGAGATTGTCAAGGGATCAGGTCCCTCAACTGTTCTTTATAAGTTCAACAGTGTACTGTCCAGAATTCTTTGAGTTAAAGTTGGCTGGTTGTGCTGTCTACAGATCAGGTCCTCTATCTGGTTCTTCACATAAAAGTTTGTTAGATCATCAAACCAGAATACAGCCCATCAATTTCCCCCTTTTTGATGATGACAAACTTTTATAATTGGAGAGTAGTTATATATGCTAACATCAGCAGATCATAATATATGAGCGCCCAGGTTCTCAAAGAATTCCCCTGTCTATGTGCTTCCCCCTTAATCCCTGCCATTTCCAATTATCCCCCTAAACTTCCCCATTTTGGCATCATAAAAAGGCATAAACAGGCAGAGAGCATAAAGAAGTCCGACAAAGTAAACTCATGCCCCTTATGTGCACACAACATGATAGAAAACATAATAAGAAGGCAGAAAAGCGTTGATGAGAGCATAGGGATACTGATTTCATTCATTAAAAAGCTTGAAAACATAGAGAAGTCTTTGCTTGAAAGAGCAAAGGACTTCTTTTGGATTTTGTAGTAGGAGTATCCAGGTGTTATCCAATCCCAATCACAAAACAAAAAAACAAAAAGCAAAAACACTGGTAACCACATCAGAGCAGAGATAGATTATAGAGGACAAGGCCTAGGGGGAAGTAGAGGAGGAAGGCTTGGAGGAGGAAGCAGTGAGAGTCCTGAGAACCAGGTCTATGCGAGCATTGGCGGAAGACTGTTCTTCAAGTAGTTTCTCCTTTAGGTTCTCAACCTGTTCCCGAAGCTTACAGTTCTCCTTGGTCAGGCGGGCACTTTCTTCATTTGACGAGCTACCAGAACCAGGTTCCTCACCAGCTTGACTTGACTGAATGGCAATCTGAGCCTTCAATTGCTTAATCACATCATTGGCAGCATTCAGAGCATTGATTAGCTGCGATATGGTAGAAGTTCTGCCCCCAACCTTCTCAACACACTCACATTATTCAAGGGTTGTTTGAGAGAAGCTTTGCTTGCGGGTCCCTACTCGGGGATTCTGAAATGGCACTTTGTAAAACTTAAATACCCGAGTAAGTAGAAAACCATAGGGGAGCCCGTGATTTCTATCCTTGACATTTACAACCTTCTCCGTGTGTTGAATAATGAGAGCAGGTAGATTGATTGGTTTGAACTAATCAAAGGCTTCCATCAAGATCAGATCAGCCTTGGAAGCAATGGAACGCCTCTCAGCACGGGGGTGAAGGACCTTATTCACCAGTTCAAAAAGAAGCTGGTAAAGAGGTAGCATGGCCTTCTTATGAAGACATTCCCCCTGTTGGACTGTCCCCGGTTTAACGATAGCTCTCCTAAAATTTCCCTCACAAGCGTACTTTGCAGGATCCACTGAAGACAACCCCCTAAATGGAACATTGAGAACTGTCCCCAGAGCCTCATCATCAAACGCAAAATCAACACCTTGTACCAAAGCACACACACGACCTTCATCAGGTGTCCAAAAACTGCCATAGAACTCGCGCACAGCATCCTCAAAGACTTTGGGCACACTAACAGTGAATAGGTGCTCCCATTTTTGGAACTCAACCATAGCCATCAGCTGGCTCATTCCAAGCATTTCAAAAATCTCGGGGTCAAACATGCGACCCCACAACACTTTCTGATTCAGAACATTTTCCTTCCACTTTCCTTAGCTGCTTGATACAGCTCTCTTAGAACCAGGTTCCCCCACGGTTTCCATTTCCCTTTTGCGTTTACCGATCACTTGTATAGATTTACCTTTGGAACTTGCTTCAGTCACAGGCTTCTTAACACTAGCTTCACCAACTTCTTTTTTCTTTGACTTGCCACCAATTTTTGGGGGTGACAGAGACGGTTTTTCTTGTCCTTCAGCAGACACAGACTTCTTCCTCTCTACCAAGGAAATGGGTTCCTCGGCATTGTCCTCTTCTGCTTCAACTACAGGGATAACTTCATCCACCACTACTCTCCCTTCTTTCTTCAATCTCTTCTTCTTCTGTTTACTGCTCTTCTTACTTTTTTCAAGAGCCGAGTCAAAGGCTTCCTTCTTCTGCAACTTAGTAGATGGCCTCTTCACAGAAACTTCCGGAGTAATCACCCTCTGACGGAGTTTAAAACGGGCACTCAACACCATGTCATCCTCATCATCTTCATTTATGGGCTCAGAGAACGGAGGGATGGATTCTAGAGGAGGAGTGTAGAAGATTTGCTCTTGGGGGGTCTGTGGAAAAGGAGAATCGGGTTCCTTACTAGGTGTGTCATGCACAGATTCATGGACATGAGACTCAAATAAGAACATGGTCCCCTCATCCTCTAGGAAGGAAGAAGCGGCTCCCTGTGTTTCAGGAAGAGAAGAAGCCCCTTCAGAAGGAGGATTTTCAGAGGCGATGGTCGTGATGTTTTCAGCCGCCTCTTTTTCTAGAGACTCCATAGGAGTCGAGAAATTGAGAAGGGAGGAGTTAATGTATTGGTCAGGGTCGTCCTCTGAGGCTTTAGAGACTTGAGAAGCATCAGCAACTGGAGGTTCCTTTGGTGGTTCAGATGAGAAAGGAGAAGCAGTGGTTGCTTCAGAGATCAGAGGTTCCTTTGGTGGTTCAGATGAGGAAGGAGGAGCAGTGGTTGCTTCAGAGATCAGAGGTTCCTTTGGTGGTTTAGATGATGAGGAAGGAGCAAAGGGTGTTTCTATGACTGGAGGTTCTTAGGTATTTCTGATTCTGCTGGGAGTGAGGAGGAGAAAGGAGTGGAGATCGCGACCTCTGAAGGAGAGGGGGTTTTATCCTCCACTGAGACAGTGTTGGAATCAGAGGTAGGAAGGAGAGAGGGTTCGTTTGTAGCGAACATTATTTTTACGATTGTGGAAAAGCTTCAGAGATAGAGAAGTATTTTTGCAGGAGAAGAAGAGAGTGAGGGGAGATGGGTAAAGAGCGGTTAGGGAAAAATGAGTGTTATAGGAGAGTGGAGTGATTTAGAGAGAAGGAGAAAAGGTTCAAAAGGCGGTAGGAATTTTGGGAAAAGGGAACGTGCAGAGGGAGTGATAGATGTGATGGAAGTGAGTTCTGAAAGACAGACGATGTGGAAGCAGTGAGATAGAGTAGAGAGCCAATGATTCCCTTGCACAGAATCCTACACTGAACACAAATTTAAATTTTGGGATTGGATTGAAACCTTGCACATAATCCTACACTGAACACAATGTCTGGCCTGCTTGCAGTGAGATAGAGTAGAGAGCCAATGATTCCCCTGTACATTGTTTGATTTACAGGAGAGCCAGATTCATCCATGTCAAGTTTGGTAGCCACTGCAATGGGTGTATCAATGTCCTTTGAATTTTCCATGTCAAACCTCTTGAGCAGTGATGCGAGGCTAGAATTCATAGTTTAACATGTTATATGCCTTACATTTTATGTGCGTTAATGATAAAAACACACTTTTTATGATCATAATGGAGTCAATTTCATGTGTAGGTGAAATGGAGATGGAAGCTGAGCTAAATGGATGCAAAAACGTCGAAAATATGCTCAAGAGGCGAAGAGGAGTGCACCGGGCTATAGCCAGGCCTTAGAGCCAAAACGCCAGGCCTGGCCTGGCTTTATCCAGGCCTTAGAGCCAAAACGCCAGGCCTGGCCTGGCCTTATCCAGGCCTTAGAGCCAAAACGCCTGGTCTCCTGGTTCTGGTCAATTTCGAGTTTTGACGAGTTTAAGTGTTTCCCGGTTGAAATAGAAGTCTCCTACACGTTTAGGGTTTGTCCTAAACTTATAAATAGACCCCAAAAACACAACTTAGGAGAGATTCGAAGAGGAGAGAAGGGATTCGAACGGCAAGACATCAAATTGTACAGATTTTCTTCATTACTTTGTAGTTTAATTATGAGAGTTATTTTAGATTTGATTCTTATGAATTTGTTTAGCTAACTTCTTTAATCTAGGGTTTTGGTAGAACCCGTTGGAGGATGAACTTATTGTTTTATTAATAGAGTTCCGATGGGTTGTGTAATCTCTATTTGTTCAACTACGTTCTTGTTGTAGTTAATTAAATGGCCATCAATTAGCTGTG
>ML356332.1:0-26950 GCA_005239505.1 Nicotiana paniculata
AAGTACATAAAATGCGAGGTAAATAATGCTTAAAATCACGAATTCTAGCCACACATCAGTCTTCAACAATGATTTCGGACAACTCTGGAGCAGCTCTTACCACGTTCAAGGACGAACAATGTTTAAGTGGAAGAGAATGTAACGACCTGACCGGTCGTTTTGAGCTCTAGCGCGTCGTTCGACAGTTTGAGGACATGAGCAACTTCACTTCAGGAATTATGACTTGTAAGCGGGGTCGGAATTGAAATTCGGGAAGCTAAGACTAGATTTGGAAAGAGAATTCTCATTTCGGAAACTTAAAGTTGGAAGAATCTGACCAAGGGTTGATTTTGAGTAAACGACCTCGGAATCGGGAATTGAAGGTTCCAACAGGTTCGTATGATGATTTTGACTCGGGCGTATGTCCGGATCGGGTTTTGGATGGCCTGGGAGTGTTTCAGCGCCTATGGTGGAAGATTGACATTTTGAAGGAATTTCATAAATTTGGGTTGAAGTGCATTGCAATGTTATCGATGTTCATTTGGGATTCTGAGCCTGTTAATAGCTCTGTATGGTGATTCTAGTATTGGAAGAGCGTCCAGAAATGGATTTGGAGGTCCGTACGTCATTTTGGAGTCATTTGGCGGAAATTAGAAATTTGAAGGTTTTGAGAAGTTTGACCGGAAGTAGACTTTTCTATATCGGGGTCAGATTTCAATTATGGGGTCCCGGGGGCCCGGGGTGTGTTTCGGGATGGTTTCGAGTCATTTCTCCATGAATTTTTGCTGGTGTTTTTTGATGCATCTGGTGTGCATTATGATCGATGTTAATAGGACGCAATCGCGAAGAGGAATTTGATCTAGGGAGGAATTGTGCATCGCAATCGCGACTGTGGGCTCGCGAACGCGGAATAGGCATGGGATAGCCTACGCGAACGCGTGAGGGATGTCGCGAACGCGTAAAACAGAGAGATGGAGTGGGGCCTGGAGTAGTTGGCCTTCGCGAACACGGCTGCTGGAATGCGAACACAAAGAGGAAAATTGAAGGCAGTGCATTTTGGCCTTCGTGATCGCTTTGGTCTTTCCGCGATCGCGAAGAAGGGCAGTACTGGGCAGTGTCATTTTAAAGACGGGATTTGACCATTTTTCATTTGGTTGGGAAATTTTTGAAGCTCTTGAAAGGGATATTTTCGTCATCTATTCAAGGTAAGTGATTCCTACCTATTGCAAGTTATATACTTGGATTGTGTATGGATTTAGACATGAAAATTTGTAGAAATTTTAAAATTTGAAGAAAACATTTTTGACCACGAAATTGGACATGGGATTTGGAATAAATTATGTATTTGAGTTTGTGGTGTTATGGGTAAAGATTATCTTCGAAAATTTTCAGAATCCGGGCACGTAGGCCTAAGGGTGATTTTTATCGACTTTTTGAACGGAGTGGAAATTTTTATAAATTGAACTGTTATGAGAATTAGAGTATATTTTCATTGGTTTGCACATTCATTGACTAGTTTCGGAGCATTGGGCATAGGTTTGAGTTATTGGAAGGGCTTCAGAGTCGGTTATGGAATTTCAGAGCGAGGTAAATCTCCTTTCTAACCTTGTATGAGGGAATTTAACCACATAGGTGAACTAAATTATTATGTGCTTCTATTTGTGAGGGATACATACGCACAAGGTGATGAGAGTCCGTACATAGCTACTAGCTATGCCTATATCCGGGTAGTTTTAGGCTTACATCATGCATTGTTGATATTGTTATTGATTTATGTTTATTGTTTTCCTTGAGAAGGAACGAGATTGAGTTTGCTTATTAAATATTTTGAAAGGAGTTGCAATTTGGGAAAATATTGGGTCTTAAAAGTTTTCATTCGAATTTCGTATTTTGAAAAGAATGGAAGAATACTATAATAACTTAAGAAATTTATGTGTAACCGCGTCACAAGTATGATCCACGAGCGGGGTGATTCCTTAAATTTATATTTGACTGCGTCGCGTGAATGATCCGCGAGCGGGGTAATAGATGCATCTATGGTTCGCGTTGTTCGACCCTCGGCAGTGCACAATTTACATTTATGTTGGATCAGGCTGAACGTCATCGATGGTATTTGTGTGTGGTAACAGAACTGGAAGTTCCTTTTAAAATTGGTATAAATTTATTGTTTGTATGATTATATGTTTTAAAAAATGGAAGTAATTTAGGCTCTTAAATACGGTGAAGACTTGTTCATTTATTTTTTGTTCTGTGTCTTATTGTTGTATATCATACTTAATTAGAATTTCATATTATTCTATTGTTGGCCCTTAGTAAGTGTCGAAGCCAACCCCTCGTCACTACTTCTTCGAAGTTAGGCGGGATGCTTACTGGGTACGCGTTGATTTACGTACTCATACTACACTTGCAGCACATTTTTGTGCAGGTGCATTTATGATTAGTGGCCTTGTAAGAGCAGAGGCGTGTACGCATGCGGAGACTTAGGTGAGTTTCATCTTAGACGATCCGCAACCAACAGTGTCCTTCAGAGTTCTTGTATTTCCTTTCCTGGCCAAATTTTAAACCATTATTAATTATTCTGTAAAGTTCATCTTTTACTAGTTAAATTGAATAAATTTATGATTTCAAAAATATTAAAATGAGAACTTAATTAACTATTTAGTGTTGACTTGCCTGACAGTGGTGTCCGGCACCGTCACGGCCTTCAATGAATTTTGGTTCATGACAGATGGTCTATTGGAAACAGTCTCTCTATCCTCACAAGGTAAGGGTAAGATTTGTATACACACTACCCTCCCCAAATCACACAGTGTGGAATAATACCGAGTATGTTGTTGTTGTTGTACCTCTAAGCACACCTTTTGCAAAGTTTGTGGCATAACTTCTTTCTACATTCCCCGATCAAATCCAGATGGCAGAGCCGTTACATTAAGGTGTGTTGATCCTGGTACGCTAACCTTGTGTCTGTTATGAATTTAGTCTTGATATTAGAATATGATTTGAAGTAATATACACTGACAATGTAAAAGTTCCTTTACATTATCAGTACAGTTTATCCTATTATGGCGGATAAATTGTCATTTCTACTATGACAGGTTACCAATAATAATGTTTATCGTAGAGATTTTTTATTTTTTTTTATAAGCAGGGATCTGTTATATATATATATATATGTATATGTTAAAACATAGAGTTTACATTGGTAGTATTATCCGAAGGACCATTACTTACTAAGCTATTACAGGAACTACAAGTGTCACGAATGACATTTTTATTTCCAAATGATGCAAGATTAGAGCATGCATCTTTGTTAATGTTTTTAACTACGTAGATATACTATTCGTAGTCATAGGATAAGACATTGTTTACAAAATATGGAGGATAGTAAATAATTGCAAGATCCCTGCTAATGCCTCCCTGAATAGTATATTTAGCCAGCTTGTATTCTGGCATGTTCACCTCTCTGAAGTTGTGCTGAATTGTTTGGACTTTCACTTGATGCATCAATGACCTGCATCAATAATAATATTGTTAAGGGATGTGTTACCATTTTCTAAGCATTTAGTGACATCCGTAGAGTCTGATTCCACTTCAAGATTGGTGAAACCTTGTTATATTGCATGGTGTAGGCCTACCTTTAGTGCCATCACTTCAGTATGCAAAGGAAATTGTCCTGGTAGAGACCCTTGGAAACCAACTACCCGCTTACCCTTAGTATCCTTGAATAGTCTACCAAATCCACATAGAGTTGTTTCTTGCTTAAATATGATCTATCAATGTTAAGCTTAATATGGTTACAAGTAGGCCTTACCATTTTACTGTGATTGAAATTTTTTGTTGTGGCGTAATTTGCTTGTCAGTCAGGAGCTTATATTCCACTGATTGCCTGTAAGCATATTGTATGAATGCTTTGTTTGTAGTGTTATTGTATAGGTTGTTGTTCCTATTCACCCAAATAGTCCATATAGCAAAGGGAAACAGATCCTTCCAGTTAATGATTCCATTTTTAGTAAGCAATTGTAATCACGGATGTTAATCAACCAATTGCTTATCATATTCCAGCTTTCCATATCTATCCCTAAATTTATCCAAATCTCTCTTACAACAGTACAATGCATGAAGATGTGTGAAATGGTTTCCTTATGATTTTTACAAAAAGGTAAAATTAGGGTCGATATTTATACATATGTGATTTAGGTAGCTTCTAGTAGGAAGTCGATCTTAGTAACACTTTCAAATCAAGAATTTTATTTTAGTTGGGTAGTCCATTTTCCAAATCCAAGTAAAATCCCTATTATCGTCTGATTGAGTGTCTAAGAGGTTGTAGCATGTCTTACTAGTG
Source organism: Nicotiana paniculata (assembly GCA_005239505.1). Classification (NCBI taxonomy): domain Eukaryota; kingdom Viridiplantae; phylum Streptophyta; class Magnoliopsida; order Solanales; family Solanaceae; genus Nicotiana; species Nicotiana paniculata. The sequence continues at coordinate 4,322 of ML356332.1, forward strand.
AAGTGACCATTTGTGATTAGTGACCAAATAGGAGTGTCCCAATTTATAGGGTTTTGAGTGGTGACATTAATTTTTTTGATCAAGAGAGGATGGAGTTCGAAGGGAATGTGTGATAAGTCCCACCTATTATTCACCTATGTATCCTTGATGTCCATCCTTTCATTATTATTTGTTAAGAGACCATAAATGCATTGGTGTAATGGTGGTGATTGGTGTATCAATGTATTATTTCAAACACTTAGGTTTGATGATTTGTGCGGCAGCCTTCTAATGTCTTTGCTACAAATATCTCATTCCTGAATAATGCTATGACAAATAAAAGAATAGTTCTTAATATTTTTTCTAGTACTAGTAAGCTCATGAATTATTTTTACCCACGGAGAATCTGAGTTTGAAATGATCCTCCAAGATAGGTTAGTTAGGTTCACTAGGTTTTTCTTTTGGCAATGTAGATTCCTAAACCACCTTCATTTTTTTCTTTGGTGATGGTATCCCATTTTATAAGATAATGTTTTTTGGAGGTGGCATTTGTACCCATAAGAAGTTACGTTGGATTTTATCAATATTTTTGAGTATCTTCGAGGGTAATAGAGTATATTGCATAACGTGGTTAAGAATAGAATTTAGGCGGCAGGTAGCAAGGGTGCAACGACCTTCCATGTAAATGCAATTTATTTTCCAGGTGGCTAATCTTGTTAGCATATTTCCAATAACGAATTGGAAATCACTCGCTTTGATTTTTTAATTTGTAATGAGATAACCTAAGTATTTTCCAAGTGTGTAGTTAATATTAATATTGAGCATATTGGAAAGGTTGTTACTAATACTCTTTAGATAGTGTTTAGATATAATAATTTTTTATTTGGCCTTATTAATAGTTTGTCCAGAAAATGAACAAATAGATCAAGACAATGCTTGATCGTGCATATAGATTTATTAGTAATCCTAGACATTAGGGTGAGGTCATCTGGGAAGAACTAGTGTGACAATTGGTAATTGTTCTTTCCTATGGTTATTGGACCCCACAACCTGTATCCACTTAGTGATTGATAAGGGTGGAAAATAGTTCCATGCAAAGCATCAAAAGATATGGAGACATCAGATCTCCTTGCCTAATACTCCTTGACGGTGCAAAGTAGTCAGTTCTAAACTGTGATAGAAATATTTGTTGAAGAGATACAATTCATAATAAGTATAGTAATGTTTGGGAAAAAATTAAAGTAGATGAGACCTCTATAGATGAAGGACCATTTAAGACTATCAAAAGTCTTTTCGAGGCCAATTTTTAAGAACATATTATAGTTTTCCCCCCGGTATCTATTTAACTTAAACATGAGTTTTTGAATAATAATAACATTATCACATGCTTTCCTATTCTTCATGAAACTTGATTGGTAGAGGCTAATGAGTATGTTCAGGAAGGGCTTTAAATTGTTTGAAATGATTTTTATTATGATTTTGTAAATAGTGTTACAAAGTCCAATTATCCTAAAAAAATTTAAGTTATTTTCTTTAGGAATTTTTGGGATAAGACATAGGAGGGTATCACTTATGCCATTAGGAAGTTTTTCACTATTGAAAGCTTCTTGACATAGGTCGATTACTGATTTGCCAATAATGTGCCAATATTTTTGAAAGAAAAAAGGATGAAGGTCATCCGGACCTGGATCTTTAAAAGGTTTAAACGAGAAACATGCCTTAGTAAATCTCCTCCTTTGTGAGTGGTGTGGGGATAGATCAATGTTATTGTAACTTTTAGGGTCACTTCTCATAGCATTCCAATCACTGGAAGCGTGGGTAGTTGTAAATATCTTACTAAAGTAATCTCTAGTATTATTGAGGATGGATCCAGGATCATCGATCCAGTTGTTATTATCATTCTTAAAGGAAATAATCTTATTTCTTCTTTCCCTATTTGTAGCCATAATGTGATAAAACTTGGTGTTTGTGTCCCCTTGTTTAACCACTTCTCATTATTTACTTTTATCACAATCACTATTATTATATCGCCACTACAAAAACCGTCTACAAGTTGAGATTGTGATTTGATTATATAAATCATATTGTTTTCCGGTTAAGCTCAACTCTTAATCATCATCGTACTAAATAAACAAAGTAAAAAAGAATTAAATATATCTAAACAATAGTCATAATAATAATATAATAAATATAATAATATATAAAAAAAGGTATTATTATCAACAACATGTGAGACGCAATTTTTTTTTCTTTTTTGTCCATTGTGTTTCTAACCTCCTTTATAGGGTTTTTGGCATGTCCCAAAATCCACCACTCTTTTCCCAGTATTGCTTCTCTTTTACATCCTTCCATTTTCAACAACTCCCTAGAGAGGAAGGCTCCATAAAATTAGTGGCCTAACGTCAAATTTAATAAGAGATCTTATGCTTTATTATTAGTACATATACACACAAACATGCAGAAAAAAGTTAGTGTTACCATTTTTCTTATACTTATTATTTATTTTAAATGATAAAGCCTTTAACTTCACATAGTAATATTATTATTTATATTAGTGAGAGGTAACTTAAATAAATAAGATGTTAGACATATATTTTCAATATGCTACGTTTGATATTATTTAAAAAAAATATGATTACTAATACAAAGATTTGAGTAACTTAATTTAAAGTTCTAAAATATTTTTAGTGTTAAAGAGTAGACATTCTTTCTTTCTTTCTTTCTTTTGTTCAAGGATTTTTCTACTTCTTTTTTTTTTTTGGCAAACTTTAATATTGTCTAACTCGAATAAAATCACAAAATATATTATTGAAAAATTTTAGGGACTTAAATCAAAGCTTTTCTAGTCTCCTACATGAGCCACATGTCCACCCCTGACATTCAAAATCAAATAGTATAGTCTCAATTAAAATAAGACAACAATCAATAAATGTGTTATTTAGTTACGAAACGTGAATAAAGCTGATTTGACAACGTTTATAGGGCAGTGATCTATTAATAATTGTTGATCATTATTAGGGCGGGTCAACGGAACTCGTGGTTTAAAAGAAAAATATATTAAAGATCCTGAAAATTCTTTCATAAAATTCGTATAATATTGAAACAAAAAATATCTACATAGTTTTGATCTAATGGTTGTGAGCATGTAATATTTCACCTATTACAGACTCCTACAAAATTTGATAAATAATTCAATTTTATAGATTTTTGTTAAATTTAAGTTTTTATTTGTGAGTTACTTGCATTGTATGGTCATAATCCATCTGTTAAAGATTTATAAAAATAATAAATAATAACAAAATATTTTAAAATTTTATTTATCTTGCATAATTAGGTGTTTAGTTTATGTAACGATCATGTCGGTCGTTTTGAGAGTTAGCGCCCCGATCCCCTAATAACTTTTTCTCCCATGTCTAATTATGCTATTGGAACTTCACGGAGCGTTGAGTGGTGTATCCGGAGTGATTTTGAACACATAGTCTTAAATATGGATTTTAGCTTTTGAAATCAGGCTGTAGCTAAAACAGTGTGAAGACGGGTATGGAATGGAATTTCGTCGAATCCGTTAACTCTGTTGGGTGATTTTAGGGTTAGGAGCGTGTTCGAAATGTATTTTCGAGGTCGGTTGTAGATTTAGGCTTGAATTGGCGAAAGTTAGAATTTTGGTGATTCCGACCGGAAATTTTGATATCGGACTCGGAATGGAATTCCGAAAGCGACAGCAGGTCCGTAATGTCATTTATGACCTGTGTGCAAAATTTGAGGTCATTCATATGAGTTTTGACGTAATTCGGCATCGAATGTGGATTTTAGAAACCTCATAAGTTCTTAAGCTTGAATCTATGCATATTTTGACGATTTTGATGTTATGAGATGCAATTTTAAAGCTCAATCAAGTTTGAATGAAGTATTAAGGTTGGTTGGTAGGTTTGGTTGAGGTCCCTGGGGCCTCGGGTGTATTTCAAATGCTCAACGGGTTAGATTTAGACTTAAGAAAGTATTAGATTTTTGTTGTTCTGGTTTTCTCTTGTGCGCTCGCATGCGGGTAATCGCGAACACATAGGCATAATGGGCTTCAGGGGTTTTTAGTGCTTCGCGTTCGCGGATAGCAGAGTGCGTTAGCGTAGGCATTACCAGACGCTGCACCACAAATGTGGGGACCTGATCGCATCCGCATATCCTTGAGCTGGGGTCCCAGGGGTTGGGTCGTTACTCTTCGCGTTCACAGGTCTTGAACCGTGTTCGCAGTGTGTTAGAAGCCTGAGGCTCGCGATCGCAGGCCCTCATCCGTGTTCGCATAGGCCATTTCTGGGTGCGTGTTCCTTACTCTTCGCGTTCGCGATTGACCTTCGGCGAACGCGTAGAACAAATACTTGGGCAGATTCTTTAAGACCCAAAATCGAGGGTTAAAGCCTATTTTCACCATGTTTGAATTTGAGAGCTCGGGAGGGGCGATTTTTGAAGACTTTTTCACACGGATAACTTGGGTAAGTGATTTGTACCCAACTTAGATAAATTTCCATGATTCCTAACTTAAATTTGATCCTTAGAATTCGAATTTGGGTGGAAAATTTGGAAAAATATTTGATAAACTTCATAAACCAAATTATTGAGTTTTGAGTGGGTTTTTACATCCGATTTGAGAGATTTTTATATGATTCGACTCGTGAGTGAATGTGTGTCCGAAAAATATAATTTTTACCCGATTTCGATACGTGGGCCTGGGGGACTTTTTGGGCGAATTTCTTAATTTCGCGTATTAGCTTCGAATTAATTAGCTATTTTGATTCCTTAAAGTGTTATTTACATTATGCAATCGAATTTATTAGATTTGGCCACCCAGAGTCGGATACTCGTGGCAAGAGCGTGGTATTGAGTTGATTAGCGCAGTCAAGGTAAGTGGCTTGCCTAACTCTGTGTTGGGGACTTCCTCTTAGGCATTTTTATATAAATTTTTGTTATGTGGACGCCGTGTACGTGAGGTGACGAGTGCATACATGGGTCATAGTTGCTAAATTTCATTCTTTCCTTCCATGGAATCACTCATTTTCATCCCTTTATTATTGTTCCCTGCCTTAACTGAGGAGTTAGATTAAGAATAGGCATGCCCACCTGTCCTTACTTGATTTCCTATTCATTTCTACTAGTTGTGCCATGCTTAGGTAGTTTTATCCATATTTCGCCTGTGATTTTTCCTGAACTGTTTAATTAAGTCGTATCCGACATACTTCTGCATTGCTATTTAAATTGGGACTACGGACTGCGATCCGGGAGCTTTCCTCCTGTACTGCATTGCATATTTAAATTGGGACTATGGACTGAGATCCGAAATCTTTCCCCTTGTACTGTATAGCATATTTAAATTGGGACTACGGACTGAGATCCGAGAGCTTTCCCCGTTATAGTGCATTGCATGTTTATTGTTGGGACATATGTTGTGCTGAGCCGAGGACTCTTTTTCTATTATTATTTCTTTCAGTTCCATTAATTCTGTTTATCAATGCTTATCTATATTTCACTGTTTAGATTTATAAGTGTCTTGTTTTAAAACTCAGTAGGGCCTCAACCTGACCTCGTCACTACTTGACTGGGGTTAGGCTTGGTACTTACTGAGTACCGAATGTGGAGTACTCACGCCCTTCCTGCGCATGTGTTCCCCATGTGTAGATCCAGGTACCAGTGCACCTGTACAGTGGCTAGGCGTATCTCAACAGTTGTTTAGGAGACCGCGAGGTAATTCTGTCGCGTCCGCAGGATCTCACGAGTCTCCTTCCTACTCCAGTATAGTTATAGAAGATATATATATATATATATATATATATATATATATANTCAGAGTTTGTGATTTTATGATGTTTCGAGTTTTGGGAAAGTAAAAGCTGTAAGTTTCGAGCGGCTAAATTTATAGTATTGCTTCTTCTTTACTATTTCTATTATCGCTTTGTCTTATTTTTTTGCAAATCTTAGGCTAACCTAGTCATAGAGAGTAGGTGTCATCACGAGACTATTTCGAGGGTACCTCGGGTCGCGACAAGTTGGTATCAGAGCGTCTAGATTCATAGAAGTCACAAGCTGGTTTATTAGAGTCTCGTGGATCGGTACGGAGACGTCCGTATCTATCTTCGAGAGGCTATGTAACTGTTAACAAAAATCAAATTCCTTGGAATTCCTTATCGTGCTAGTTACTGTCATCAAATTCTTAAAATCTATTCTATTTTTGCTTGCAAATGGTTCGTACCTGTACAGGATGTACTGATGATCATACACCTGAGCCCCCAATCAGAGCCACTAAAGGCAGGGGCCAGGGCAGAGGATGAGCACGCAACGCAGACCGAGCACCGGCTAGAGAAGAGGCAAAGGAGCCCCCAACAGCCACAGTTGGAGGGGCGCAGGAGGTCCCTACTATTACTCCAGTCCTCGAGAAGACATTAGCTCAGTTTTTGAGTACCTTCAGTACTTTGTCTCAGGCGGGACTACTTCTGATAGCTCCAGCTACATCCCAGGCCGGGGGAGGAGCACAGACTCACGCAACTCATACTCCTGAGCAGAGGGTCCATATTGGACAGATTCAAGAGTATATTCCTATGCCCCCAGCAGCTCCAGCTCAGCATGAGGCTAGGGTTGCTGTTTCTGAGGAAGACCAGTTCCAACATGAGAGGTACAAGAAGTACCAACCACCTGAGTTCAGCGGATTAGCTTCATATGACACCCTGGGTTTTCTTGAGGAGTGTCATCGCATTCTCTGCACTATGGGTATTGTGGATACGAGTGGGATTTCTTTCACCGCTTTCCAGCTGAGAGGATCAGCCTATCAATGGTGGCGTACTTTTGAGCTGAGTAGTCCGGACGAGGCAGCTTCACTTACTTGGGCTCCGTTCTCCGAGATGTTATTACTTGAGTTTGTCCCTCAGAACCTCAGGGATGCTTGGCGTGCAGAGTTTGAGCAGCTACGCCAGGGTACCATGACTGTGTTAGAGTATGCAGTCCATTACAGCGATTTGGCTCGTCATGCACCAGCTTTGGTTTTCACTGTCAGAGAGAGGGATCGACGCTTTATTGAGGGACTCCACCCTAATATTCAGACTAGCATGGCCAGAGAGCTGGAGACAGATATCACTTAACAGTAGGCCGTGAGTATTTCCCGAAGCATTGAGAGTATGTTAGCCCGGAATAGGGAGGAGAGAGAGGTCAAGAGGTCCCGAGAGACTGGTCACTTTTCAGGAGTTCATGCACCAGCAGCACGATATGGTAGGGGTTTTGTGAGTCGCCCCATTCATTCAGCCCTTCCATCATCCAGTGGTATTCCAGATCCTCCTAGACCTCAAGAGCCTTATTATGCACCACTAGTATCGCATGTGCCTCCTTCTCAAGGTGCTATCACTAGCAAGTCCGGCAGGCCAGTTCAGAGTCAGCAGCAGCCGCCACGTCCTATGAGGGGTTGTTTTTATCCTCGTCATGTGATCATATATTTACCTAGAGCTAGGAAGGGTGCACCACCTCAGAGTTTTTAGGTTCCACATCTTCCACCGGGTCCTCCAGCTATTCTCCCAGGCCAGCTGTTACCCCGCCTTCTCAGATAGCTCGAGGTGGAGGCCGGGAGGTCGAGGTCTCCCTAGAAGGGGAGGCCATGCCAGATATTATGCTCTCCCAGCATGCTCAGAGGACGTTGCTTCATATTCGGACATCACAGGTATTGTCCCTATTTTTCATAGGGATGCGTCCGTGTTATTTGATCCAGGTTCAACGTACTCATATGTATCTTCTTACTTTGCTTCACATTTGGAGATATCTCGGGATTCTTTGAGTTCCCCCGTATATGTTTCTACTCCTATAGGAGATTCTCTTGTTGTGGACCGTGTATATCGATCGTGCTTGATTTTTATTAGTGGCTTTGAGGCCAGGGCTGACTTACTATTACTCAGTATGATAGATTTTGACGTTATATTGGGTATGGACTTGTTGTCTCCCTACAATGCTATTCTTGATTGTCACGCCAAGACCATGACGTTGGCTATGCCAGTATTACCGAGGTTAGAGTGGATAAGTTCCGTAGAGTATACTCCCCGCCAAGTCATTTCTTTTCTTAAGGCTCAGCGGATGGTGGAAAAGGGGTGTGATGCGTATTTGGATTATATGAGAGATGTTAGTGCTGAGACCCCTATAGTTGAGTCAGTTCCAGTTGTTAGGGACTATCCTGATGTATTTCCAGCTGACCTTCCGGGTATGCCACCCGACAGAGATATTGATTTCGGCATTGACTTGTTGTCGGGCACTCAGACCATTTCCATTCCTCCTTATCGCATGGCTCCTCCTGAGTTGAAGGAGTTGAAGGAGCAGTTACAGGAGTTTCTTGAAAAGGGATTCATCAGGCCCAGTGTATCACCTTGGGATACTTCGATATTGTGTGTGAAGAAAAATGATGGTTGAATGCATATGTGTATTGACTACCGGCAGCTGAATAAGGTGAAAGTGAAGAATTGGTAACCATTTTTTCGCATTGATGATTTATTTGACCAGTTACAGGGTGCTAGGGAGTTCTCCAAGATTGATCTGCATTCGGGTTATCATCAGTTAAAGATTCGGGAGCCAACTATCCCGAAAACTGCCTTTAGGACCAGATATTCAGGCAGAAGGATCTTAATTTGCGCCAGCGTAGGTGGTTGGAGTTACTCAATGATTATGACATCACTATACTATACCACCCGGGGAAGGCCAATGTGGTGGCAAACGCCTTGAGTCGCCGGGCTGAGAGTTTGGGTAGTTTGGCATATCTTCGTGCAGCTGAGAGGCCCTTAGCCTTGGACGTTCAGTCCTTAGCTAGTCAGTTCGTGTGGTTGGACCTTTCGGAGCCTTGCCGGGTGTTTGCTTGTATGGTTGCTCGATTGTCTCTTTATGACCGCATTCGGGAGCGCCAGTATGATGATCTCAACCTTCTAGCTCTTCAGGATAGATTTCGATGGGGTGATGCCAGGGATGTGACCATAGGGGATGATGGTATGATGAGGATGCAGGGCCGTATTTGTGTGCCCAATGTAGATAGGCTTCAAGAGTTGATTCTTGAGGAGGCCCATGGTTCGCGGTATTCCATCCATCCGGGTACCGCGAAGATGTACCAGGATATGAGACATCACTATTGGTGGCGAAGGATGAAGAAGGATATAGTGGAGCTTGTGACCAAGTGCCTCAACTGTCAGCAAGTCAAATGTGAGCATCAGAGACCGGGAGGATTACTTCAGCAGATTGAGCTTCCAGAGTGGAAGTGGGAGCGGATCACCATGGACTTCGTGGTTGGACTTCCTCGGACTTTGAGGAAGTATGATGCTATTTGGGTGATTGTGGACCAGCTAACCAAATCAGCCCATTTCATTCCAGTGTTGACTGAGCGATTGGCTAAGATTTATATCAGAGAGATTGGCTAAGATTTATATCAGAGAGATTGTTCGCCTCCACGGTATTCCAGTGTTATCATTTCAGATAGAGGTACACAGTTCACTTCACAGTTCTGGAGAGCCGTTCAACAGGAGTTAGGTACTAGAGTGGAGTTGAGTACAACCTTTAACCCCCAGACGGACAGGCTGTTCGAGTGCACAATTCAGATTTTTGAGGATATGCTCCGTGCCTGTGTGATGGATTTCGGAGGGTCATGGGACCGATATGTGCCACTTGCAGAGTTTGCTTATAATAACAGCTACCAGTCTAGCATACACATGACGCCGTATGAGGCTTTGTATGGTAGACGATTCTGGTCCCTAGTGGGATGGTTTGAGCCGGGGAGGCCCGATTGTTGGGTACAGATTTGGTCCAGGACGCCCTGGACAAGGTGAAGGTGATTCAAGAGAGACTTCGCGCAGCTCAGTCCAGGCAGAAGAGTTATGCGGACCGAAAGGTTTGTGATTTGGCATTTATGGCTGATGATCAGGTTTTGCTTCGGGTATCTCCTATGAAAGGCGTCATGAGGTACGGGAAGAAGGGTAATCTGAGTCCAAGATTTATTTCCCCTTTTGAGGTGTTGCGACGTGTTGGAGAAGTTTCTTATGAGATAGATCTGCCTCCCAGCCTAGCAAGGGTTCATCCGGTATTCCATTTCTCCATGCTCCAGAAGTATCACGGTTACTCGACTCATGATTTGGATTTCAGTTCAATCCACTTGGACAAATATTTGTCATTTCTTGAGGAGCCAGTAGCTATATTGGATAGACAGGTTAGGAAGCTCAGGTCAAAGGATATTGCGCTAGTAAAGGTTCAATGGAGGGGTCATCTAGTCGAGGAGGTGACTTTAGAGACCGAGCAGGATATGCGCAGTCATTACCCTCATCTTTTCACAGCTTCAGGTATGTTTCTATACTCGTTCAAGGACGAACGATTTTCTTAAGAGGGGGAGAATGTAACGAACCGGTCGTTCATTTTTAATGTTAGTGCCCCGATCCCCTAATAATTGTTTCTCCCATATCTAATTATGCTATTGGAACTTGTCGGAGCGTTGAGTGGTAAAACCCGGAGTGATTTTGGACACATAGTCCTTAAATGTGGATTTTAGCTTTTGAAATAAGGACGTAGCTAAAACTAAGTGAAGACAGATCTAAAATAGAATTCCGTCGACTCCTTTAGCTCCGTTGGGTGTTTTCGGGGTTAGTATCATGTTCGGAATGTGTTTTCAAGGTCGGTTGTAGATTTAGGCTTGAATTGGAGAAAGTTAGAATTTCGGCGATTCCGACCGATAGGTGAAAATTTGATATCGGACTCGAAATGGAATTCTGAAAGCTGCAGTAGGTCCGTAATGTCATTTATGACCTGTGTGTAAAATTTGAGGTTATTCGGATGAGTTTTGTTGTGATTCGGAATCAAATGTGGATTTTAGAAATTTCATAAGTTCTTAGGTGTATTTCAGATGCTCGACCAAGTTTGAAAGAAGTATTAGGGTTGGTTGGCAGGTTTGGTTGAGGTTTCGAGGGCCTCGGGTGTATTTCAGATGCTCAACGGGTTACATTTGGAATTAAGAATGTATCTAATTTTTGTTGTTCTGGTTTTCTCATGTGCGTTCACGTGCGGGTAGTCACGAATGCATAGGCATAATGGGCTTCAGGGGTTTTTAGTGCTTCGCATTCGCGGATGGCAGAGTTTGTTCGCATAGGCATTAACAGACGCTGCATCTCGAACGCGGGGACCTGATCGCGTCTGCATAGCCTTGAGCTGGGGTCCCAGGGGTTGGGTCATTACTCTTCGCGTTCACAGGTCTTGAACCGCGTTCGCAGTGTGTTAGAAGCCTGAGGCTCGCGATTGCAGTCCCTCATCCGCATTCTCATAGGCCATTTCAAGGCACGTGTTCCTTACTTTTCGCATTCGCGATTGATCTTCCGCGAATGCGTAGAACAAATACCTGGGAAGATTCTTTAAGACCCAAAATCGAGGGTTAAAGCCTATTTTCACCATTTTTGAATTTGAGAGCTCGGGAGGGGCGATTTTTGAAGACTTCTGTACCTGGGTAACTTGGGTAAGCGATTTCTACCCAACTTAGATCAATTTCCATGATTCCTAACTTAAATTGGTCCTTAGAATTCGAATTTGGGTGGAAAATTTGGAAAAAAATTTGATAAACTTCATAGGCCAAATTATTGAGTTTTGAGTGGATTTTTGAAATCCGATTTGAGAGATTTTTATATGATTAGATTCGTGAGTGAATGGGTTTCCGGAAAATGTAATTTTTACCCTATTTATTGGCATGGGCCCGGGGGACTTTTTGGGCGAATTTCTTAATTTCGCGTATTAGCTTCGAATTAATTAGCTATTTTGATTCCTTAAAGTGTTATTTACATTATCCAATCGAAATTATTAGATTTGGGCCACCCGGAGTCGGATACTCGTGGCAAGAGCATGGTATTGAGTTGATTAGCGCCCAGTCAAGGTAAGTGGCTTGTCTAACTCTATGTTAGGGACTTCCCCTTAGGCATTTTTATACTGATTTTTATTACGTACACCGTGTACGTGAGGTGACATGTGCGTACACGGGTCATAGTTTATAAATTTCACTCTTTCCTTCCAGGGTATCACTCATTTTCATTCCTTTATTACTGTCCCTGCGTTGACTGAGTAGTTAGTTTAAGAATATGCATGCCCACCTGTCCTTACTTGATTTCCTCTTCATTGCTACTAGTTGCACCATGCTTAGGTAGTTTTATCCATATTTTGCCTGTGATTTTTCCTGAACTGTTTAATTAAGCCGTATTCGACATACTTCTGCATTGCATATTTAAATTGCGACTATGGACTGAGATCCGGGAGCTTTCCCCCCTGTACTGCATTGCATATTTAAATTGGGACTACGGACTGAAATCCGGGAGCTTTTCCCCTGTAATGCATTGTATATTTAAATTGGGACTACAATCTGAGATCCGGGAGCTTTCCCCCTGTACTGCATAGCATATATAAATTGGGGCTACGGACTGAGATCCGGGAGCTTTATCCATTGTACTGCATTGCATGTTTATTGTTGGGATATATGATGTGCTGCGCCGAGGACTCTTTTTCTGTTATTATTTCTTTCAGTGCCTTTAATTCTATTTATCAATGCTTATCTATATTTCACTGTTTAGATTTTATAATTGTCTTATTTTAAAACTTAGTAGGGCCTTAGCCTGACCTTGTCACTACTTGACTAGGGTTAGGCTTGGCACTTACCGAGTACCGAATGTGGAGTACTCACGACCTTCCTGCGCATGTTTTCCCCATGTGTAGATCCAGGTACCAGTGCACCGTACAGTGACTAGGCGTATTTCAGCAGCTGTTTAGGAGACCGCAAGGTAATTCTGCTGCGTTCGCAGGATCTCACGAGTCTCCTTCCTACTCCAGTATAGTTATAGAAGATATATATATATATATATATATATATATATATATACTCCTTTGTATAGAGATACAGTAGTTCAGAGTTTGTGACTTTATGATGTTCCGGGTTTTGGGAAAGTAAAAGCTGTAAATGCCGAGCGGCTAAATTTTATAGTATTGCTTCTTCTTAACTGTTTCTATTATTTCTTTGTCTTACTTTCCGCAAATTTTAGGCTTACCTAGTCGTAGAGACTAGGTGCCGTCACGAGACCGTTTGGAGGGTAACTCGGGTCGTAACAACTTAATATAATACTTAGTTGCTTAATTTAAATATTTTACTAAGAAAATTACAAAATTTATTCTTTAAATAAATATGGGTATTAAATTGATGGTTTCGCTTTAATTAATTTATAATTAGATGAAACTAGGTTAAAACTAATTAATACATTTTAGAATTTTGATTAGAATTAATTTAATTGATTTAATTAACCTAAGTATGCTAAAAAGGAACTAAAGACCAGATTGGGCCATTGCCCCAAGCCCCAAACCCCTCTCCTAATACCCACTTACACCTAACCCAAAACGGTCAACCCGTCCAAACCCCCGCTTAACCCAAACGACCCTGTTTTGGACCTCATCTCATCCCAACCGTTAGATCATTTTGATCCAACGGTCCTAAACTCCCCACTCATTAACTATTTAACTATCCTAACCATACCGACTCCCCTCTCAAACTCGTCTCCCCAATACCCTAATAACTCGTCTCCCTCCTCTCTCTAAACCTCATTGTCCAGCGCGGTGGTCTGCCAGCCAAAAATCTCCTCACGGCGGCAGACTACCTCCAAACCATATTAAATTAACACCACATCTCCCTCTTTCCACATATCACACTGGTTTCCCCCAAATGAGCCAACAAATTCCCGAATTTCAGATCTAAAATAAAAACCCTAGTTTTTCCCCCTTATGATTTTCCATTCAATTTTGGGATGTCTGAACCAAGGACTTCCATTAATCAATCGCTCTTGGTAAGAGCAATAGGTTAATGGTCGTCTAAATTCATTTTTTCCCTATGAATTTTGGTCTGACTTGAGACTGTCTTCTTCCTAAAACAAATCTTGGGTGAGTCCCTCTTTGTTTCTCTTCATGTTTATCATATTCTATGGTCATTTGTGTTTAGTTTGCATGATTTAGATTTTTTTATGTTTTATTCGGTGACTTCTAAAAAGGCTAATTAACAAGTTGTTTGATAAAATATTAGAGAGATCGGTTTGATAATTTCTTTGATTCGATCCTTTGCAGATTAATTAGACTAATCCCTAGGGTTTCTGTATATCACCATTCATGATTTACTTGGTCAGTTGTTTTACTTATAAGTCCCTAAAACTCAGTTTTCCTGCTTAAGGTTAATTAAGGGAACTTGTTAATTCACTGATTAGGTTAAACCTTGGACACCCTTAAGTTAAAAATGATTTCAGCTTTACCCCAAAGCTTTAGAGAGGTATAATTGAAACAAGGTTAGGAATTTCAAATGCTAGAATCATTTAGTTTGTTCTAGAAGGTCCTAAAGGGATTTTTAAATCAAATTAGGATCAGAATCTAGGATGCAATCAAAATAAGCAGTATTTGAGAGGATAAATATGGAATTTACAAAAAATAAATATCAGAATGTTCCAGTATGGTACAATTGTCCCCATTTTCCACATGAAAAATGCTGGAATTGGGCTGGAAAAGGACAGACAACTGTCCAAATATAGGGTACTATCTGACATTTAGCAAATTTAGGATAGAATATGCCTTTTTGATGTTGTCATAGGATACCCTATAAAAAGGGAAGTTACTCCTTCATTCTAGGGCGGTCTTTGGGCAGCAGCTAGTCACAAAAAATTTTGAATACAAGAAAAAAAAACCGCAATCTTCTTTTGCTAAAAACATGAGTGTGCTGGTTTGATTTTGGGTTTTATTCTTCCCTGGTGTCCTGATTTTGAGAGCCTAAGTGCTTATTTTTGATATTTCTGGGCTGGATTCCTATTGTGTTGTTTGATCTTGTTGTTGTGTCCTTCTTAGCTTCAGTCAGGAGTTTATTTTGTTTCTTCTTCTGGTTTTGCTATTATAGGTATGTAAATCTCCATCTAAGACCATTTGTGTTAACATTCATAAATGAAATGTGATGTTCTTGTTTCATGATTAGCTTTCCTTGTGCATGTTGCTCCAGCTTTTTAGTCCTAAACTCGTTTTTGAATTATCAGTTGTTATTCAATGTGTAGTGCTATAGAATTTTGCTTCTTTAAACTTTCAAATCATTCTTTTTCGCTGAGATGATATATGTTATTTTGTGTCATGAGTTGTGCTCACTTGATCCTTCTAAATCACTATTTGCTTATTTTGTTAATCCTTGAAGTAGCTGATAAAGTTTTCTTAATGAAATTTACTTTCTGATTATATGAGGAGTTTTACCAAGAGAAGAAAAGCTCTGAAACTGTTTTGGCCTTCATGAGATGTATCAAGAACAAAGTGTTCGACTTGTAAATTCAGCTCTGTAGCTTCCTTTGTAAGCCAAGGCCCACTTAAAAGGTTGAAACAAGTAAAATCCCAGGATCATATTGGTGTTGTTTTAATATAATAGAAGTTCTATAAGCATAAATATCGCACTTAGGATTTTCTGTAATCTAGATTTAGATTTTGTTTACCAATAAATGCTTTGTGTAAAATCAGTATGAAATGTTTGTAATTATATTTGAATCTGATTATTGTAACTAAAAACTATGGGATGAGCTCTTTTTTCTGTAAATTTTATGCCTAGTAGGCCATTTGTAAGTTGGAAACAGAGTATGCTCTCCTAGGATTCTCTAAATGGGGATCTTAAGAGATGGGCCAGACTTATAAAATGGCCCAATAAGTTTATATAAGTCTGGACCCCAGGTCATTGGGCTTGGGGTATAAAATCCCAATTATTTTATTAAGATTACTGTTAAAAGAAAACCTGTTCTGATTTTTCAATTCCTGGAATTCCATTAAATCGTGCATGGATTTTGAGTCCAATGGACTCTACAACTACCCGGCCCAGTAGTAAGTCGTGTCCCTGAGTCCAAATTGGGAAATTTCTCACTTAATTGGACTTATATAAGGTCTGGTACAACCTGTTTTTTAAAATATAGCCTTTATGTTAATTAAGAGGACAAAATGTTCAAACTTGTTAATAAATTTTCTCGTTGGCATTCAGAACTATAGTTCAAATATGTTCAATTAAACCATGTTTTCATTTTTTATGCCTTTATGTAACATTTTTAGCTGGACTATTTAATTTTTACTCTTCATAATAGCTAAAATATAGGGTTGGCCCAGTATGATACACGCGAAACTGGGCCAGATTTAGCAATGGCCCAAATCCTCATCTTTTAGACTAACAAACTTAGCCTTAAAAGGCCTTGAACAATCCTACATATCGTAGCACTAACGCCTCCTTGACTCTTAAGTTAATCTTACAAATGACTTAGGAAAACAATCTTTAAAATATAGCAAAATGCTTAGACTCGTCCTTAATTAGGTAGTTGATTCACTTAGGATTTTGAACACATTAAAAATCAAAGTATACGTTCGCGTAACTTTGAATAAAGAATAAATTTTCTAGTAACAAATACTTTTTTTCTTAAAATTGTGTACACGTTTACGTGACACAAATATAGGTTAAATTGAAAATTCTTAGAGATGCCTTTAGGAGAATACTTTGAAATTATTACCGTTATTGTGTACATGTTCGCATGACGTGATCTCGGTTTTTTTACAATAAAATAAAAATACGCGCTCTCACGACTTCGACTATTTTTCTAAGTGAATCAAGTATCGTGAATTATGTACACGTCCGTGTGACATGATTTTTGACGCATCAATTCAAGCGGGTATACGCATACGTAACCCGTCTTAAGATAATTCTTTAAATATAATTGAATAATAAGAAGCGGTAAAAATGTAAATGCACATAGGTATTAAAATCAGTAATTAAACTATTTAGGCCAAGTATAAATCATTAAGCGACCATGCTAAAATTACGAAATTCGAGAATGCTAACACATTCTCCCGGATTAACTGAATTCCTTATCCAGTCTTCTAGTTTCGCAGACTTTTAAACGGAGTCAAATTTTCCTCGATTTGGGATTTTGAAGTAAATTGGTGACTTGGGACACCATAAATTATCCTAAGTGGCGACTCTGAATAAATAAGTAATCCCATTTCGATTAATGTCACTTAAATTGGAAAAACTACCTTATCCCCACCACCATCGGGAAAAAAGAGGTGTGAAAGCTCTAGCGATTCTGCTGAGGATCGAGGCCAGAATCTCTGGTTCAGGTTTCAATAATTCGATATTTTAATATGATTTTACTTGGTTTTTTTAAATTGTTGATATTACTGTACTTTTGTGCCTAATGTGCTAAATGTCATTTATTTACCGCTTTGATATTTATTTGAACTGTATCCTTACACCTCCCTTCTGAGTCTTCTAAAAATTGGTGCACACGTTCGCGTGGCCCGTCTTTCTGTTAGAGGTCATACCAAGTAAGAACGGGGATGGATCAGCCACTAGGCCGGATAGACTTTCGTGCTACCGGTACGTCGCTCCCACCTCGACTCAAGTTGTCCGCTCGGGTAAGCCAAGTGTAGAACAAAGCCCCAGGTTTAAAACCTAGAAGGACAAAACCTCATGTCGGTTCCCTAGTAGGAACGCTTATTTGAATCATGTGCATTTTTGACTTAGGGGACTCAACACAGGGGTTGGGTCCGTCTAGGACAGGTGTACCCGAAACAAAAAAATACCATCCTGATTCATCTTTACCTGCTATGTGTATGTTATTTGTCTCGGCTTATTTGTTGACCGGCTAAAGAAAGAAAATAACATAAAAACCAAGAGTGTGGGAGGATAGAAAATTTACCAGTTTCAAAAACCCTGATATTTGAAAAATACCTCGAAACTCTGAAAAAGAAAAAAAAAAGGAGAAAAATAATTTCAAAATAAGTCAACGTCATATTTTTCAAGGTGGGTCAAAACTGACCGAACTACGTGGGTCTGATTCTCACCGGATGTGAGATACGTAGGCAAACCTTATCGGTGCCGACTCCACTTTTCAAAAAAAAAAAAAAAAGTCCATTAGTCAAAATAAAACCGACCCAGATCGGTTTAGTCTTGTACCGTTCTTGCCAGAATAGCCTTAGAGCATTTTACATTGTCGAAGGGATATTTTCATTAAAGAACGGACGTCTCTATCACTTTTCCTGGAAAAATACCCTGCTTCGGCCCCAAAACTTTACTCAAGAAGTAAGAAGGGGCCACTTTTGCAAAAATGGCCATTTTGGTCAATATTGCGCAAATAGCCATTTTTGGGAGAGGTGTCTTTTGAAAAAATAAAATTGGTCTTTGTAAAAAGAATTCTTTAGTCTTCTCTTTCAAAATTAAAAGCAATCCTAATCTTACCCGTCCACAGGTGCAAAATGAGTACTGTCCAGAATCCGCAACTGAATATCATAGAGGAAGCTCCTCTACAACTTCGAATGTGGTGGCATGACCTAGACGAGGAGGGTAAAGAATGGTTAGTTGAGAAAATGGGGGATCTCGTTGACATCATGAAGGTTAAACCAAGAAATGACTTAATTAAGGCCTTAGTAACCTTCTGGGATCCAGTTCATAATGTATTTTGTTTCTTAGATGTCGAGCTCACTCCTACCCTGGAAGAAATAGCAGGGTATACGGGTTTTGGACGGAATTTACGGAACCGACAACTTAGCTTCCTGAGGCCCATGTCAGTGCGCCGCTTTTTTGATTTCCTATCCATCAGCAAACAACTTAGAAAGAGTCGGGTGGTTAATGGCTGTTGCTTGTTATTTTTCTTTTACTCTAGATATGGCTTTCCAGACGGGTTCGAAACACATGAAAAGGGGCTAAACAACAAACAAGACAAGGATACCTGGAGAATTCACCGCCGAATAGCCTTCATAGTGGCATTCCTGGGTGTAATGGTCTTTCCAAATGCAAAAGGGACCATTGATGCTCGTGTGGCTAGAATTTCCCAAGTTTTGACTGAGAAAAAGGATCACACTCTAGCTCCGCTCATACTGTATGATATTTACGGGATTTAACGCAGTGCAATTCGGGGGAAACATTCTTCGAAGGTTGCAACATTATTCTCTAAATGTGGCTGATCGAACACCTTCGTCATCACTCGAAATTCATGAGCTATGGTCCTGACAAAACCAATTTTATCGAAAGCTATGAAGAAAGAGTAAAAGATTACAAATCCCCGGAGGGAGTTGAAGCTTGGATCGACCATCTGAGAACTTTACGGGAAAATCAGATAGAGTGGATCCTGGGATGGCTTCCTGTCAGAGAGGTCATACACTTGTCGGCTACAAGAAATCATTTGATGTTAATGGGCCTGAAAAGTGTCCAACCCTATGCTCCCAAAGGGTCTTGAGGCAGTTGGGTCGGTATCAAATAGTACCGGAGGATGAAGACTTGAGTACCCAGGTTATTGAATTGCACCCTGAAGCTCCATTACTTGAACCCTTGATTCAACAAAATTGGAATGGATGTCGGTATTTGAAAGAAGATACTCAAGTGC
The DNA here is from genome assembly GCA_005239505.1 of Nicotiana paniculata. NCBI lineage: Eukaryota > Viridiplantae > Streptophyta > Magnoliopsida > Solanales > Solanaceae > Nicotiana > Nicotiana paniculata. The sequence goes on from ML356332.1 coordinate 23,731, forward strand.
CTGACCTTGCCAAAGGTGAAGTAGATCCGGGTTATGCAGCGTGGTTTGAAAAAAGAAATTGCATTAATGAAGAACCAGAACCCAAGCCAGAAAGGCCTTCCAAAAGGCCTCATATTCAATCTTTTGATGATAAGGTTCAAGAAAGGTTAGCTTGGGGAGAAATGGAAATGGAGTATCAGGCCACCATCCATGCTCTGAAAGAGAAATTGAGGAACCTTGAATTTGACAATGGGTTACAAGCACAGGTAGTTGAAGGCGAGAAAAAACAGTTGACTCGAGAGAACGAGGCGCTCCGTGCTCAACTCCGGAGTTTGAAAATAGCCGCCGAAACACCGGTGAGAAGTGAAAGGGATGAAAAAATCATCAGCAACCTGAGGATGAAGGTTCATGAGTATTCGTTTGATTTGACAAAATCTGAAAAGGACTTGTAGATGCCTAAACCAAGTTAACAAAGGGTGCATAAGAACATGCTCATCATTTGAGGCAGAAATATGGCAAAGAAATTGCAATCTTAAAGGAAAAATTATTTTCCATGGGAAATGAAATGGTCCAACAGACCAAAGATTCTAAAACAGAAATGGAGCATGGTTATGCACGAATTTGCTAATTGGAAGGAACAATGCAACATCTATAGGACCAAAACAATGCAAATGCCCAAGTATTGGAAGCCTGGGCAAAACAAATAGGGCGCCTGCTTCAGGAGAAAGGGGTCATCAGGAACAGTATCAAAGAAATAGCTGACTACGTTGTGCAGAAATGTCACGAATGCGAAAGCATGACTACCTCCAAGTTTTTTTCCTCTGTGATGACTTTCGTCCACCAGGTGATGAGTGATTTGGACTGACTTCAAGGATACATTGCACATAAGCCTCCACAGAGACTAGCCAATGCATCACAGGCCCCGAGAAGACAACCATAAGCCCTCATTTACTTTAAATTACTTGTGATGAAAAACAAAAAGAGTTATCTTTAGTAATGAAATGAAAATTGCACTTTGTTGCTCTGTATCTATTTCTTGAACTACGTGATAATCTGATTCATGCGAGGTCATGATACATAGGAAATCCACATAGGATTCAATTATAAACCTAAAAGAAAATAAGCAAGAAAGAAAAGAGTGAAACATTAAAATCGGGATGAAACACACAGCCGTGTGATTCCCAACGTGTGATTCCCTATATGTTAATATCTCAAACTAACCCGTTTGCTGTCTACTCTCAAAAGGTTATTACTTTTAAGGTGGTTGGTTCATGTGGTGGTATTCTGGCAACACACCATTATTTTACAAGGTCCAAAGGAAGCGTTGCAATGGCATCTGAAAGTCATCTGTCTATTGTCGAACCTGAGGATAGCCCCGCATCGGTTATCCCACAGTCAGAATCAGCAGTTGCCGAAGAGAATAGGATGCTGAGATGCTGCATGTTAGAAATGTGGGATACTTCATCTAATGGAAGGGAGCCGCCTAGTGTTATCCCCGTTTTCCTTGAGTTGATCCCAAGAATAGGAGGGACCACTAATGTTCCAATTTCAGCACCTAACCCGTTCATACCATTTGGGTTCTCTACTATGACATCAAACTTCACTAGAATGCCTTCTGAGGTCCTCCCTCAGGCACCGTCTTTTGGAATACCATATGTTGTATGCATCACGCCGCCAGCTGCTAGTATGGCACATCCAACATTTCCACGACAGAGTTTTGAGCCATCAAATTTCACTTTTCAAGCTCCCCAATTCCAACTGGATACTACCCGAGTCACTCCGAACACTTATCCGCAGCATCCACAATCTGAATCTCCTATGTAACATGAGAAAATCTTGAGAAATCCCGAACAAGAGGAGATGACGCAAAAAATGAAAAGTCTTGAGCAAATCTTGAAAAACATGCAGGGCCTGAGTGGCCAAAAGAGCGTATCTTACGCCGATCTATGCATGTTTCCTCATGTGAGTTTGCCTGTGGGTTTCAAAACACCAAAATTTTAAAAGTATGACGGGCATGGAGACCCGATCTCCCATTTGAAATGATATTGCAATCAATTGAGAGGGGCAGGCGAAAAAGAAGAGTTATTGATGGCATACTTTGGAGAAAACCTTGATGGAATCGCCTCGGAATGGTATATTGATCAAGACATCTCCCATTGGCACATATGGGATGATCTAGCTTAGGAATTTGTGATACATTTTCAATACAACGTGGACATAGCTCCAGACATAAATTATTTGTCCAACCTCAAGAAGAAGGCTTCCGAAAGTTTCCGAGAATACGCCATCAAATGGCGTGAACAATCATCCAGAGTAAAACCACCTATGGATGATACCGAAATGGTCAGTGTTTTCCTACAGGCCCAAGAGGCCGATTACTTTCAAAATATGATATCTGCCATGGGCAAAACATTCGCGGAGGCCATCAAAATTGGTGAAATGGTAGAAAATGGCTTTAAAATGGGCCGTATCTTGAGTCAGTCAACCCTGAGATCCACCTCCCAAGCTATTCAGAGCGGCTCGGGAGGCCTAGCAAGCAGGAAGAATAAAGAAGAGGGAGTAATGATGGAATCAAGTCTAAGAAATTATCAACAACCTCAGGACTATCTAGGCCCATCTTCTAGAGTTTCGCAACATTATTTTCCTCTTCAAGACGCAGACTATGCTATGCCTCCCCATCCCTACGCAGTAATGAATGCTCAGCCATACCCACGGCCACAACAACAATACAATCAGAACAGAGCTCCACTTCCTAGAAATAACCATCCTAACCAAGCTCCATGTCACGCCCCGAACCTTGGGAGGCGTGGCTGGCACCCGGTGCCGCATTGGCCCGAGCGAACCACTCAGTAACTTATTTATTTTCTTTGTGACTATCATGGGCCAACATGGTCAGAACTCGTAATGTACAATTTGTAAGTGGGCAACACTTGTATCAATAAACTATCGTTTATAAAACATGAATACATATGGGCCGTTAAGGCCTCTGACATACTGTACAAACTGAACATCTGTCCAAAAAGCCTATAAGATTATTTAACCAAAAATGGGATAGGGTACTGGCCTACCCATAACTCTGTAGTAAAACTCTGACACGATAACTCATAGACTTGGTTGCACTCCGAATGAAGTGGAGTCTTACCGGTCCCTCGCTGAATTCCAATCTCGTCTACTATGAGGGTGATCACGCTCAACTATGTCTTATAAAAAGACTAAACGGGCGCTGCAAATATAATCTGGG
>ML356333.1:0-95064 GCA_005239505.1 Nicotiana paniculata
CTCCTAATAAGAAAAATATTACACATTCCTAATTAAACTCTAATTCTTTCCTTATCACTAATTTTTTTCTTATCATTATACTTTCTAGCAATTGTTTCTTTCCTTTCATCTTTTGCCTTCTCAATTTCCGTGCATGGGATATTTCAAAGACCAATATTGTTCGATATAATTATATTGTTCCTTCTTCATCTGAAGAATAATTGGATACCTAAGTACGATATGAAGTCCACATACAGTATCCAGAGAGGGAACTCAGTATTATAAAACTATCAACTAACAATTATTCATAACTCAAAATACTCATTAATTTTTCGAGATAGATCAAACAAAATGCCCTTTTTATGCACTCTCCATCTACTTAACACTTGATTTATTGATTGAACAATGAAAGTCCATCTTGCATACTAGTTGGTAATTAATTAGGTCATTTTATTGAGGTTATAAACTATAAATTAATCCGTGATTCATTGCTGCTCGTAACTAGTAATTATTTGCTTTAATTAGATGCACCTATAATTAAGGTGATTGCCATGACCCAAATCCTAACCTGTCGTGATGCGCCTATTGATGGTACTAGCCAAGCCGACATTTTTAAAATACTCCCAATATTTAAGAGAAGATAAGTCAAGATATTAAAAATAAGCAGAGTTTTCATAAACAAGGGTAAATTCCAAAACGTAAGTCCAGAAAGATAGTTCCCAACATCGGGGTGTCACTAAGCCATGAGCATCTATACATAGTCCGACTAAATAAAATGAATAAAACAATTTTGAATCCAAAATATAACGAAAGATAGAATCAGGAAAGGAGAACAAGGAGTGCGTAAATCAGGCAGCTACCTCGAAATCTCCAACAGCTAGCTACGCGAGATATCAACACTCTCTGCGTCCAAAAATCCTGGATCTGCACACGAAATGCAGGGTGTAGCGTGAGTACAACCAACTCAGTAAGTAACAATAATAAATAAGGAACTGAAAAATAGTGACGAGCTACACAATTATAATTCATTTTCGATAGTCTCAACAAAGAAAGTAGACGTGCTTTCATCAAATCAGTTACAATAGCTAGATTCAAGTAAAACCAGATAAAGGTATCTTTAAGAAGTTTTCCAATAATAGTGATATATATGGCAACTATGTGCAACAACAATGAAATCATGTACAGCCTCTCAGGGCAACAATCACTTAGGCATCATTTCTTTGCACTTAATGGAGGTTTAAATCTTAATCATCCAGATCTCAAACATTAAGTGGATTTATTTTTAAAATCTTAATCTTAATTATTTAGATCTTAATCGTTAAGTGTGTTTGATTTTTTTACTTCATAATCACTTAATGGGTCTGAATATGTTTGTATCATTAAGATCTATAACAGAGACTTAATTTCATTAAGACGCTATCATTCATATTCATTATTAACTACTGCCACCGCTTGCCATTATCAACTACCACTATGTCACCCACCACCACCATAATCCTCAATAATAGCTGCCACTATTGTCGACTACAACCACCCACCATCTACCATCCCCACCACTCCCACCACCATCATTTTCAATGACAACCAACACTCATCCACCTCAACTACCACGACTAACCTCCACATCATCATCAACGAACATAGCTGGTACTGTCCATTATTATAAACTACCACCACCCACCACCATCATCTTCAATCACAATGACAACAAACACCACCTGCCATTATTAACTATCATTACCCACCACAATCATCCTCAGTCATAATAACTACCATTACCCATCACCACTAGCTACTATCATAAAGCAAATCTACCACCAACCACCGCTTTTAATTGGCATACACAAACATTAACATTAGCCTCACCACCAACAACTATCATATTTTAAAAAACTATATATTTTAGTGATTGAATATTAGATTAATTAATATTTTATTTGAATTTTATATTTATTAATTTTCAAATAAACATAAATTTTATACATTCAAGTGTTAAAAATCAAACAGTCCTAATCATTTAGTATTAAGATCTTAATACAAATCTTGATATTCAGATGTCTTAATCTTAATACACATTTTGATATTCATACGTGTATTCAGATTCAGACGTCTTAATTTTACAAAAAAATAAATCCTCCCATTCACTCCAACCTCACAATCACTCATTCCTCACAGCCACTCAGCACTTGATACTTAGCACTCGACACTCAGCACTCGCACTTAGTTGGTACCTGCACTCACGGAGGTGTGTACAGACTCCGGAGGGGCCCCTTCAGCCCAAGCGCTATAACAAGCCAATCGTGGAATGTATCAAAGAAACATGCTGTGGCGTGCAGCCCGCTCCCATATCCTCACAATTAGGTCCTCGGACTCACTCAGTCATCAATCTCTCTCGTCTCTCGGGCTCTCAGAAATCAGGAAAAATCAACCCAAACAACAATAATATGATGTATCAATAAAAATAATAGAGACTGAGATATGATATGCAATTAAAAACTAACACTGAGTACAAATAACATTTTAGCAGGTCATTAAACATGTAACACGACTTCTGTGGGTCCCAATAGTACCAAGACATAGCATAAACATGTTATCTAACATGATTCACAGTCAAATATCTGTAACACATGAAGAGCATATAGCTAACATCAAGTTTATTCAATTTTTCATTTCACAGAACGGACAAAGTCCCAATTCCCACGGTGCACGCTCACACGCCCCTCACCTAGCATGTGTGTGACCTCCAAAACAATTATATAATACAAAATCCGAGGTTTCATACCCTCAGAACCAGATTTAAATTGTTACTTACCTCAATCCGAGCAAAACTCTACTCCAAAATGCCTTTGCCTCTCAAATTGGTCTCCAAACGTCCCAAATCTGGCCATAAGCAATACAATATAATTAATATAGGCTAAATAAATCAATTCCACAAGAAAAATACTAAATTATAGCTAAAACTCCTAAATTGGCTCAAACCCGGCCCCGAGTCCATGTCTCAAAATCCGACAAAAGTACCAAAAGCCGAAAAATCATTCACTCACGAGTCTAACCATACCAAATTTACTCAAATTCGATAATAAAATCCCATTCAAAATCCCAAAAATCCAACTCAAGAACGTTTCCTTATTTTTTCCAAATTTTTAACCCCAAATCACAAATTAGATGATGGAATAAAAGGTATAATCATGGAGTTTGATAAAAAATAGATAGAAATCACTTACCCCAAACACCCACACAAGAATCTCTCTAAAAATCGCCTTCTACCGAGCTCCCACTTCAACTTTATGATATGAATTCGAAACCCTCTTTTTGAATCTTTTAAATCTGCCCAGAAATACCTTCATCGCGATCGTGAAACAATCCTCGCGATCGCAAAGTACAATTATGCTACCCCACAAACTAACTCTACGCAAACACGGAATCTCAACACGCGAACGCGATGCTCTGCCCCACTGACCTACACAATCGCGAACCGCCTCATGCGTTCGTGATGAACAAACTCTTGACTGCAGTTCCTACCCCTTTTTCTCTTCTCCAACGCGGCCTAGCCCACACGTTCGCGTAACACTGCCCCTCAAAGCTATGCAATCACGGTCCATAAATGACCATCTTAGCCTATGCGATCGGGGAGCTGACCACGCGATCGCGTATAAGGAAATCAGATGAGCAAAAGCCAAAAACTACAGCTATTTCACCAACTCAAAACATATTTCGTTAGCCACCCGAAACTCACCCGAGGGCTCTGGGACCTCAATAAAACATACCATCAAGTCCCAAAATATTATACGAACTTATTCGAACCCTCAAATGACCTCAAACAACATCACAAAAAACGAATTACACATGGATTCTAGCCTAAAGAACTTTGAAATTTTCAAATTCTACAAACTACGCCGTAACCTATCAAATCACGTCCGATTGACCTCAAGTTTTGCACACAAGTCATAAATGACATCACGAACCTACTGCGACTTCCAAAATTAGAATCCAACCCCGATATAAAAAATTTCACTCCCGGTCAAACTTCCCAAAAATTTAAATTTCGTCATTTCAAGCCTAATTCTACTACAGACCTCCAAGTAACATTTCGGACGCGCTCCTAAGTCAAAAATCACTTTACGGAGCTAATAGAACCATCAAAATTCAAATTCGATTCATTTACATATAAGTCAACATCCGGTCAACTTTTCTAACTTAAGCTTTCAATTAAGAGACTAAGTGTCTCAATTATTCTGAATTCACTTCGGACCCGAACCAACTAACCCAATAAGTTATATAATAGTTGTAGAACCTAACAGAAGCAGAAAATGGGAGCACGGGGCTACAACTCTTGTTACGACCAGTCGGGTCGTTATAGTGATGATGTTATGTTATTCGTTGAAAGAGTTTGGATATAAGTACGTATTAGCATAACTATAACTATATTTTCTCCACATAATCAGTAAATATCTCAAATGTGACAATTGACATTAAGTCATGCCGAAAAGTGTCAAGTTAGTTGTTCTTACATAGTTTCGATGCAACATTGATTTATGTGGTCCTGATTTGCTGGCTTATCAAGAAATTAGCTTTAGTCTGTTGAGGGAGGAGAATAGAAAAACCAAATAGAAGCGTGAACTAAAATTGCAGCGACTGATAAAGTTGTCATAGAAACTGCAAAAGTCATACAAAGAGGTTATTAGAAGTAATTGGAGCGTCACTGGAGAAGTACAGTCGTTGAAACATATTTTTAATACGCTGAAAAGTCTTCATAAAAAATTAGTTAGTTACCACAAAAGACTATTAAAATCGTCACAGAAAAAAAAATATTGTTAAAAAATGTGTTGGTTCCTCGTCGATTGTGTAAGGGTTTTTCTAAAAGGTTTATAATGTTCTGGTCAGTCCATATATTATCATAAGATTTTGGGTTAGATTCTCAAATTCTTTCACATTATATCAGAGCAAACATTTGTCCTGGTGAGCATGTTGCACAACTACCAGTTTGGTGAGCATAGTTGCACAAATACCTTCTCTCATTATGTCCTATCGATATGGGTTCCTCTCTATCTGTCTATCTCTCTCTCTCTCTCAACTCAACTCAGCTAGCTGCTTTCCGCTCCCCTCCCCCTCTCCCTCTTCTCTCGCAAGTCAACCTATCAAGTCACGTGTATTGCTCTGATCACATATTATAAGCATGTTGAGCCTAATATTCCTCCCTTTAGTTCAATATCTCTCATGTTGAGCCTCCTCTCACGTTCAAAAAAGAAACCCTTACACAATTGATGACCATGAACAATCACATTCTCTAACATCTCCCTCACGTGTGAACCTCAGGAACAATTGTTGCATGTGCGGGAATGTGCTAGTGGATGTACTTCTCCCTAATCATAAATTTGTAAGCATTTTCAAAGAATGTATATAATGCCTTGAGCCACTACACTAATTATTGTATTAAGATTTTGCATTGGATGCTGATTGAAAACAGTAAAATATAAAAAATAATAATAATTGAAGAAAAACTAAAATAGATTTGATTAAGATAATCTAAAGCAGTATGAATAATAAAATATAGAAGAGATGTGGAACTCTAAGTGAACGTCTCAAGCAACATACAAAAATTATTCAATCACCTCCCAAGTAAGATAAATTCGGAACCCTAGATATAAAGAAAGGAGAAGAAGATTACCCTCAAGAACCCAATTCTTGAAAATATGTAATCCAAAGTCGAACTCGAGGCCAGAGGTTCTAAATCTTTCTCAAGAGTTTTCTTATGTCAAAATATGCTAAATGACTAATGAAATAACCCTAGGCTATTATAAATAACAAATGGGTAAAATAGGATAAAAATTCAAAGTTAATTTTCCAAAAAAAACTCGTCAGGCCAAACCGTAACCTCAACTATAACCCCACCGTAACACACAGTTGAACCGTGTTGAATTACAGCAGCTTATTTTCTTCAGCTCTTCACGGCCCCTCTTAAACCGTATCCAACGGTTGGTGAAACCGCATCACACAGTTTGGCTTGGGGTCTTGATTCTTCGATTCTCAAGACTCCAAACAAGTATTATTTTGCATGGATCGTCCCAGTGACTCTCCAAATTTCTCCTACTCAATTATTATGCAGTTCCTTAGTGTACATCCTCCGGTGTTCATGGACTTGGAGCGAGTCAATAGTCCACTAGGTAATTTGGATCATCTTCAATATTCTTCAATCTGCCTGGACTATTTAGAATCGTATCAGATGCTCAAAATCTTCCTGTAAAAATTGGAAGGATGTTTGTTTCCCCTTCCAGTCTACTTGTCTAAATTTTTTAATGTTTTGTTTTGCCCATGTTTTCGAACTTCTTTTATTTTTCAGATATTCGAAATTTAGAATTTTCTAGTTAGAGTAATTTGAATCCTTGTGGAAAAGTTTCATTTGAGGGTAAATGCTCCATTACAAGAAGATACTTCTAATTAATTATGAAGAGATTTAACCAAAAAATTGTGTAAACCAAGAAAAGTGGAAAGGAAGAAAGGGAAATGGAAATTTTACCTCATATAGCAACGCTTTACACCATATTTATTATAAACAAAAAAAATTTTAGAATATTATTTTCTATACCTATCTTCTATTTTTTATAGTAAAATATGTATTTATGATTACTTCCTACTATTAACCCATTAAATAGGCTATCTAATATTTTTCTCTTTCATTCTTTCAGTTTTTTCTCTCCCAAAATCACGCATAGTATATTATTTCTCTCTCCACAATCTCTCTCTCATTCTTTCCTATATGAACCAGAAAACTAGTTTCCTCCGACAGACGGTGATATTTCATGATTTTCATGATTATCACTACTCTTCAGCCATGCAAACAGTGAGCTTTTCCATGATTTCATGCAAGTTTTTTAACATCCTTTTCAAAATTGTTCTTACCCATTTCACAGGACGTGGAGGCGTGACACCAAATATTTTCCTTTCTGATTCATGATTTCTTGCTTGTGTCAAGAATTATGAAATTGTGCAAGTCGTAAATCATCAACACAGTTTTTCACCAGTCACCACTAAAGTTTTTGGGTTTTTAGCCAGTTAAAGCTTCTTATTTTTCTCTTCAACAATTTTTGTTTTAAATATTCACCATTGTTAGATATTCTGCGGAATACCAACTAAAGCACTCAATTTCGAAGAGACATCTTTCGATTACTAAATAACTCAAGAGGAACCTGTATTTGCAGGTTCATCAACAACCATTAAAACTGAAAGGAGAACCAACATACGCAATGATCCAAATTGTTGATGTATTTATATGTATTCGAGTCTGCATACATTGCTTTTTAGTTTCTGCAATGATTATCTCTTCTTCTATTTAGATGTATGTATATGTATTCGATAAGGCATAAGCTGGTTTTTATTTTGTACAGTGATTTTTGACTGTTGTATTTAGATGTATTTATATGTATTTGAGTTCTTACAACAATATTTTTAAATACATTGTTAGTTCTATCATTTTGATGTTATTCATCAATTAGTTATGTATTCAATCTAATTGTATTCATCTTTAATTTTAAACCTACTGCATCCATCTGTATTTAAAACAATAATGCAGTGAAATACATTAAAATACTCTCAATACAAATAGAAAGCCAATGAATATAACTAATGAAATATACTCAATAAAGCAGTAATACCATGTATTAGGAATAAATAAAATATTGTGAATACAAAAATAAACTTGACTACATAGAACACAACTGTTAGATAAAACAGAATACAAGCACTGTGTTTATTATGAAATATGCAGGCAGTAGGTTACGATAACAAGTTGGATCCGGCACAAATACATAGTGTATTCATATACAGAAAATCGAACTTCAAAATATTTCTGTAAATACTTGAATCAATTCCGAGCAGAACCTCAGACAATGTCAAAATCGAACTATATCATAAAAAAAAGGGACTGAAACTATGAAGAATGCTCGATTTTTTGGTGCTTAGCGTCTGATAAATCTTCTCATTATTTGGATTAATAATGTTGTGTGTTATAATTGGTTTAGGTGAGTTATTGTGATGACCCAAAGGGTCATCTTATGAATTAAAACTGTATTTCGAGCTCGTTAGCTTTAAAAACCTTATTTTCATTCACCTCGATTTGCATGCGCAGTCCGTACATGAATCCGAAAAGCATTTATATGAAAATTTATGAAATAATAATTTTTGGGATTTAAAAATTATTTTAGTTAACTTTGGTCAATGTTTTGAGCAGACGGACCCGGACCCGGACCCGTCTTTCGACGGTCCCGATAGGTCCGTAATAAAATATAGGATCTGAGCGTACGCCCGAAATCGAATTCCGAGGTCCCTAGCACGATAAATGTATTTTTGACGAAAATTGTTGGACTGATGTTTAAAAGGATTTTAAAAAAATTGATTAATGTTTGAACTCGTTGGTATCGGCCCCGTATTTTTGTACCGGATCCCAGTACATGCCTATTATAATGTTTAAGTCATGTCTGTGAAATTTGGTAGAAATCAGAGTTGATTTGACGTGAATCGGATGTCCCGTTGAGAAAATAGAAACTTTAAAGTGCTCTTGAGAATTTCATTGATTTTGCTGTTAAATCCGTTGTTTTAGGTGTTATTTTAGCGATTTGATTGCACGAGCAAGTTCGTAGGATATTTTTAGACTTGCGTGCATGTTTGGTTTGGAGCCTTGAGGGCTCGAGTGAGTTTCGGGTAGGCTTCGGGATGTTTTAAACTTAGAAATTCTGATGTCTTTGTTTTTGCTGGTGTACACGTGATTTTTGCTTCGCGATCGCAAAGCCTCTCTTGCGATCGCGAAGTGTAAACCAGGCTGAGGGAAAAATGATTCTTCGCGAACGCGAAGCACTAGGGGTGGTACCCTTCGCTAACGAGATAGGTTAAGGGACCTGGGGGAGGGGAGTCACGTTCTTCTACGCGAACGCGACAACTGGGTCGCGAAGGCGATGATCAGTGGGGACAAACCATCGTGAACGCGAGCATCTCTTCGTGAACGCGTAGGCCTTCTGGCCCAAACCATGGCGAACGAGACAGGTCCTTCCCGAACGCGAAGAAGACCTGTCCAGCGAATTAAAACAGAACCTAAAACGGGAATTGGCCATTCTTTCATATTTTCAAAATCAAGAAGGCTTAGAGGCGATTTTCAAGAGACAATTTTGTCCCCAATGTTTTGGTAAATGATTCTAAACTACTCTCTCCCAATTACCCATTGGTTTTTTTTTAATATTCAACCAAAAATCTAAGGTTTTCATGGTAGAAATCGGGGGTTTGGGTAGAATTAGAAAATTTTGGTGCAATTGGAATTTAGACCTCGAATTGTTGTCGGATTTCAAAACTAATTAGACATTCGGGCTCGGGGGAGAATGAGTAAACGGATTTTTGTCCGAACCTCGAGTTTGAACCAAGCGGGCCCGTGGTCAGGTTTTAAACATTTTTTGGAAAAATTCGGGACATCAGTAATTATTCATTAAAGTCGATTCCTTTAGCGAAAATTGATGATATTAAACTAATTATTATTAGATACAAGTGGGTTGGAGGTGAATTCAAAAGGGAAAGTTGTTCTTGAGCAGTGAGTGGCCTGCGAAATCGAGGTAAGTGTTGTACCTAATCTTAGCTTGAGGGAATAGGTATTGTGTTATTATTTGCTACGTGTTTTGTTGCTGAAAGATATGTATAGGTGAGGTGACGAGTACCTATATGTGGTAGTCGAGTCATAACATGCGAGTGAAAGTCCATTCTTGTTATTCTTGTAATCTCAAAGTCTATTATCCATGCTTACTGTTTCTATTGAACTGTTGGAGAACTGTATCTGGTTCCACCGAGATGGATAACATTGCGAACATTGATTCGAGGTTGAGACGTTAAATTGTGAAAATTTATCATTATCTGTAGTTAATTATTCTATGATTGGTGAGGAAGAATGTAAAGAACGAAGGGTGATGTCGTGCATAATTTATTTTACTTGGTGACGAAAAGTGTAAAGCACGAAGGTTGATGCCGTGCATGATTTATTTATATTGTGAGGAAGAGTGTAAAGCACGAAGGGTGATGTCGTGCATGATTTATTTATATTATAAGGAAGAGTGTAAAGCACGAAGGGTGATGCGGTGCATGATTTGTTTATATTGTGAGGTTGAGTGTAAAAGCACGAAGGGTGTTGCCTTTCATTCTTATTTATAATCTGCTGAGGCTGAGAGTAAAAGCACGAAGGGTGATGCCGTGCATTCCTATTTGTTATTTGGTGAGGCTGAGAGTAAAAGCACGAAGGGTGATGCCGTGCATTCCTATTTGTTATTTGGTGAGGCTGAGAGTAAAAGCACGAAGGGTGATGGCGTGCAGATTTCCTTCCTATTTTAGTTGCTTAATTTTGTTGTTTGTTAATCACTGTTTATTTCTGCCTTCTCGTTTTTCTCACTCCTTATGTTGAAATTTCCCACTGTATGTCTCATTCCCATTAATGCCTGTTTTAATTTTTTATTTCCTGTTATTTCCAATAGCATGATTATATATGTCCATGTTTTATGTGGTGTCTGTCCCTAGCCTCGTCACTACTTCGCCGAGGTTAGGCTCGGCACTTACTAGTACATGGGGTTGGTTGTACTGATACCGCACTCTGCACTTTCTGTGCAGATCCAGGTTTAGGTTCAAGCTGAGCTTGAGTAGTAGCAGACTATTCGCACGGAGCCACGAGGTAGATCTGCCGACGTCCGCAGATTCTTGGATTTATTTGGTTCAGAACAGATATATATTCTCTTTCAGCCAAATACTTGTAGTAAATTCTTAGTAGTTCGTGTTGTGACTCCAAACCTTGGGTAGCTTGAGATTAGTATTACTTTCACAGTATCGTATACTACTTCATTTATTATTTTTGGTACCATATATTGCATGGTAGTGAAAACTTCATAGATATACTTTAATTGTTTTAATATCGTAACCCTGTAATGTTGGCTTGCCTAGCAAGTATAGCGTAAGGAACCATCACGGTCCCGACGGTGGGGAATCGGGTCTTGAAAAGTTGGTATCAACGCACTAGGTTTCCTAGGTATCATAATTTACGGACAAGCTTAATATAGTTTGAGGGATCGGTACGGAGCCTCTTTACCTGTCCCCAGAGGCTATATGGTTAGGAACAAGTTCACTTTTATTCAACTCTGTCATGCGATTCTTGTTATCCCAATACTGATTGAACTCTTCTATTCTTATTCTCTCACAGATGGCGAGAACACGTACCTCATCTTCCGCTGACCAACAACCAGACCCTCTAGTAGCAGCAGCTCCTACAAGAGGTAGAGGCAGAGGCAGGGGCAGGACTCAGCCCAGTGCTCAGGCAGCAGCTCTAGCTATGGAGCTTCAAACAGAGCTCGGTGGAGAGGCTCCAGCTAAGACCATTCCGGCGGGACCAACTCAGGTCCCAGAGGTGTTTATTGCTACCCCGGTGCTTCAGGATGCGTTGGTCCGACTAGTGGGCTTTATGGAGAGTGTAGCCTAGACTGGTGCACTCCCCGGGGCAGCAGCCGTATCTCAGGCTGAAGAAGGAGTCCAGACTCCTGCTAGCCCCACTCCAGAGCAGATTAATCTTTAGCTTCAGACCCTAGCAGCCCATCCAGTAGGGGTAGTTCAGCCAGTTGATGCAGCACCGCTCGTTGATGGGACATCTATGTCCCCCGATGCTTTGTTGAGATTGGATAGGTTTATCAAGATTTTCCCTATTCATTTCAGTGGTGCAACTTAAGAGGACCCCCATGAATACCTTGATAGTTGTCATGAGGTTCTTCGGAACATGGGTATCTTGGAGACCAATGGGGACGACTTTGCTGCTTTTCAGATGACTGGTTCTCTTATTTGGGATCAATTTTCTCACCTCTTGGAGAAGTTTCTACCTATTACTTCTAGAGAGGAGCGCCACCATCAGTTTGAGCGTCTCAAGTAAGGAAGCATAACTATTATGCAGTATGAGCCCATTTCGTAGATTTGGCCCGTCATGCTACTCTTTTGCTACACACAGAAAGGGGGAGGGTTAGGAGATTTATTGAGGGTCTTGCTCGACCTTTCAGATTGCTGATGGCTCAGGAGACATGGATCTAGATCTCTTTCCAGGAGGCCAATGTGGCCCGGCGAGTTGAGGTGGTTCTTGATCAGGGGTCAGACAAGAGACCTTGCCATTCCGGTGGATTCAGCGGTGCCTCGTCTGGAGGGGGGGGGGTACTTTTAGTAGAGGCCATTATTCCAGGCCATTCCATTCAGAACTTCAGGCATCCCATGGTGCCCCAGGTGGTCGCGGCCCTTACATGCCTTATTCTGATCAGCCAGCTCCTATCAGTGCACTTCCTCTTCAGAGTTTTCAGGGTGGTTATACAGGTCGACATGGTCAGTTTGCCAGCCAGTAGTCTCAGAAGCCGAAGTCTTGTTATACTTGTGGTGACCCGAGGCACATTGCTAGATATTTCCCTCACGCGTCGGGTAGTTCTCAGTATTAGGGTTCTCGTGATATAGTTCCGGCACCAGCTGTCGCACCACCTGCCCATCCAGCCAGGGGTAGGGGTCAGGTAGCCAGAGGTATGGGCCAGATTGTTAGAGGTGGAGGCCAGCCCGCTAGAGGTGGAGGTCCACCTGTCAGAGATCGTCCCAGAGACATGGTTTAGGGTGGTGGGGCCAACCCCGATTTTATGCATTTCCATCCAGATCTGAGGCGGAGTCCTCCAATGTTGTTATCACAGTTACAATTTTAGTTTGAAATAGAGATGCTTTGGTTCTGTTTGATCCGAGTTCTATTTACTCTTATGTGTCAACTTACTTTGCTTCATATTTGGTTGTTCCCCGTGATTCCTTGAGCGTCCCTGTATATGTTTCCACGCCCGTGGGGCGTGCTATTGTTGAATATCATGTATATCGCTCGTGTGTGGTCATTAATGGGAGTCTTGAGACCAGGGTAGACCTTTTGCTTCTTGATATGGTTGATTTTGATGTCATATTGGGCATGGATTGGCTGTCACCTTACTATGCTATCTTGGACTGTCACGCCAAGTCAATGATATTAGCCTTGCCAGGGTTACCTCGATTATAGTGGAGAGAGACTCCTGGTCATTCCTCCAACAGGGTTATTTCTTGTATGAAGGCTCAGCGTATGGTCGAGAAGGGGTTTTTGGCCTATTTGGCTCATGTTCGTGATTCTAGTGCTGAGGTTTCTCCTATAGACTCAGTGCCTGTCGTTCGCGAGTTTCCCGAGGTGTTTCTTGCAGACCTGCCAGGGATGCCACCCGACAGGGATATTAATTTCTACATTGATGTGGCTCCGGGCATTCAGACCATTTCTATTCCTCCATACCAGATGGCCCCACTAGAGTTGAAGGAATTGCCGGAACAACTGCAAGATTTTATTGATAAGGGCTTCATTAGACCAAGTCCCTCGCCCTGGGGTGCACCGATTTTGTTCGTGAAGAATAAATATGGATCGACGAGGATATGTATATATTACCGGCAGTTGAACAAAACCACTATCAAGAACAAGTATCCGTTGCCGAGGATTGTTGATTTGTTTGATCAGCTTCAGGGTGCCAAAGTGTTTTCAAAGATCGATTTGAGATCGGGCTACCATAAGTTGAATATTAGGGCATCTGATGTCCCTAAGACAACCTTTCGGATGAGGTATGGGCTCTATAAATTTCTGGTGATGTCTTTTGGCTTGACCAATGCCCCCGCAACATTTATGGACTTGATGAATCAGGTTTTCAAGCCTTATCTGGATTCTTTCATAATTGTGTTTATTGATGACATTCTAAAATACTCCCGCAGTTGGGAGGAGCATAAGCAGCAACTCCGGATGGCGCTTCAGGCTTTGAGGGGTAGTCAGTTGTATGCTAAATTTACAAAGTACGAGTTTTGGTTGGATTCAGTCACTTTCTTGGGTCACATCGTATCAAAAGAGGGTATTCAGGTAGATACTAAGAAGATTGAGGCAGTCAAGAACTGGTCTAGTCCCACTTCAGCCACGGAGATCATGAGCTTCTTGGGTTTGACAGGTTATTATCGTCAGTTTATAGAGGGATTTTCATCTATAACAGCTCCAATGACTAATTTGACTCAGAAGGGTGCCCATTCAAATGGTCGGACGAGTGTAAGGAGAGTTTTCAGAATCTCAAGACAACCTTGACTTCAGCACCGGTGTTGGTATTGCCCTCAGTATCAGTATCTTTCACGATATATTATGATGCCTCCTGCGTGGTGCTCGGAGAAGTATTGATGCAGGAAGGCAGGGTTATTGCATATGCATCTCGGAAGTTGAAGATTAATGAGAAGAATTAACATGTCAATGACTTAGAGTTGGCAGCCATTGTTCAGGCATTGAAGATTTAGAGGCACTATCTTTATGGCGTGTCGTGTGAGATTTTCACGGATCACCGCAACCTTCAGTATTTGTTCAAGAAAAAGGATCTCAATTTGAGGCAGATGAGATGGTTATAACTATTGAAAGACTATGATGTCACTATATTTTATCATTCGGGAAAGGCCAATGTGGTGGCCGATGCATTGAGTAGGACGACAGTGAGTATGGGCAGCCTGGCATTCATTCCAGTTGGTGAGAGACCGCTAGCTTCAGATATTCTGACTTTGGCCAACCATTTTGTGAGGTTGGATATTTCAGAGCCTAGCCGTATTCTAGATTGTGCATTCGCTCGGTCTTCCTTATTTGAGCGTATCAGATATCGACAGTATGATGATCCTCACTTGATGGTCCTTAGGGACACAGTTCGGCACGGTAGTTCCAAGTAAGTTACAGCTGGAGATGACGGTGTTTTGAGGATGCAGGGTCGAGTGTGTGTGCCTAATGTTGATGGGCTTCGTGAGTTGATCCTTGAGGAGGCTCACAGTTCTAAGTATTCTATTCACCCGGATGCTGCCAAGATGTACCAGGACCTACGACAACATTATTGGTGGCGAAGGATGAAGAAGGATATTGTTGCTTACGTGGTTCAGTGCTTGAATTATCAGCAGGTGAAGTATAAGCATCAGAGACCCGGTGGTTTGCTTCAGCAAATGGAGATTCTTGAGTGGAAGTGGGAGCATATCACTATGGACTTTGTTGTTGGACTCCCATGGACTCACAGGAAGTTCGACGCCGTGTGGGTTATTTTGGATAGGCTGACTAATTTAGCGCACTTCATTCCTGTGGTAAGTACTCACTCTTCAGATTGATTGGCAAAGATTTATGTTCGGGAGATCGTTCGCCTTCACGGTGTGCCCGTGTCTATCATTCCTGATCGAGGTACGTAGTTTACCTCGCACTTTTGAAGGGCAGTACAACGTGAGTTGGGTACGCGGATTGAGTTGAGCACAACATTCCATCCGTAGACGGACGGGCAGGCCGAGCGTACTATTCAGATGTTGGAGGATATGCTCCGCGCTTGTGTTATAGATTTCGAAGGATCGTTGGATCAGTTCTTGCCATTAGCAGAATTTGCTTACAACAACAGCTACCAGTCGAGCATTCAGATAGCTCCCTATGAGGCATTATATGGTAGACGATGCAGATCACCAGTTGGATGGTTTGAGCCGGGAGAGGCTCAGTTGTTGGGTACAAACTTAGTTCAGGAGGCCTTGGACAAGGTTAAGATTATACAGGATCGACTTCGTACAGCTCAGTCCAGGTAAAATAGTTATGTCGATTGTAAAGTTCGTGAGGTAGCATTCATGGTCGGAGAGAGGATATTATTTTGGGTGTCGCCCATGAAGGGTGTTACGAGATTTGGAAGAAGGGAAAGTTGAGCCCTAGGTATATCGGGCCATTTGAGATTCTCAAGAGAGTGGGGGAGGTATCTTATAAACTTGCGTTACCTCCAGGGTTATCCTCAGTTTATCCGGTATTCCATGTGTCCATGCTCCGGAAGTATCATTGTGACCCGTCCCACATGTTGGATTTCAGCTGTCCAGTTTGATAAGGATTTTCCTTATGAGGAGGAGCCGATAGCCATTCTTGACCAGCAAGTTCTACAGCTGAGGTCGAAGAGTTACCCTTCAGTTCTAGTGCAGTGGAGAGGTCAGCCTGTTGAAGCAGCTACTTGGGAGTCCGAGTCAGACAAGCGGGGTAGATATCCCCACTTGTTTGCCAGCTCAGGTAATTTTCTATGTCCGTTCGAGGACGAGCGTTCGTTTTAGAGGTGGAGATTGTGATGACTCAAAGGGTCATCTTATGAATTAAGTTTAGCCATAAAAGCCTCGTTTTTATTCACCTCGATTTGCGTGCACAGTCCGGGCGTGAATTCGGAAAGCCTTTATGTAAAAATTTATGAAATAATAATTTTTGGGATTTAAAAATTATTTTATTTGACTTTGGTCAACATTTTGATAAGACAGACCCGAACCCTTGTTTCGACGGTCTCGATGGGTCCGTAATAAAATATGGGATCTGGGCGTATGTCCGGAATTGAATTCTGAGGTCCCTATCACGAGAATTGAATTTTTGACGAAAATTATTAGACTGAAGTTTAAAAGGATTTAAAGTAATTGATTAATGTTTGAACTCGTTGGTATCAGGCCCGGATTTTGCTGCCGAATCCCAGTACAGGTCTATTATAATGTTTAAGTCATGTATGTGAAATTTGGTAGAAATCGGAGTTGATTTGACTTGATTCGGACGTCCGGTTGAGAAAATAGAAACTTTAAAGTGTTCTTGAGAATTTCATTGACTTTGATGTTAAATCCGTTGCGATTTGATCGCACGAAGAAATTCGTAGGATGTTTTTTTGACTTGCGTGCATATTTGGTTTGGAGCCTCGAGGGCTCGGGTGAGTTTCGGGTAGGCTTTAGGATGTTTTAAACTTAGAAATTCTGTTGTCTTTGCTGTTGCTGGTGCACATGTGATTTGTGCTTTGCGATCGCGAAATGTAAACCACGTTGAGGGAAAAATCCTTATTCGTGAACGCGAAGTACTAGTCGCGAACGCGAAGCACTGGGGGTAGTACCCTTCGCGAACGCGATCAGCCTTCCACGAACGCGATAGGTTAAGGGACCTGTGGGAGGGGAGTCACGTTCTTCTACACGAACGAGACCACTGAGTCGCGAACGCGATGATCAGGGGGGATAAACTATCGCGAACGTGTACGCCTTCTGGTCGGAAAGCATCGCGAACACGACAGGTCCTTCGCGAACGCGAAGAAGACCTGTCCAGCGAATTAAAATAGAACCTAAAATGAAAATTGACCATTCTTTCATATTTTCAAA
Source organism: Nicotiana paniculata (assembly GCA_005239505.1). Taxonomy (NCBI): domain Eukaryota; kingdom Viridiplantae; phylum Streptophyta; class Magnoliopsida; order Solanales; family Solanaceae; genus Nicotiana; species Nicotiana paniculata. Next base: position 17,200 of record ML356333.1, read on the forward strand.
ACCAAGAAGGCTTAGAGACGATTTTCAAGAGACAAGTTCTTCCCCAAAGTGTTAGTAAATAATTCTAAGCTACTCTCTCCTAATTACCCATTATTTTTTTTAATTTTCAACCAAAAATCTAAGGTTTTCATGGTAGAAATTAGGGGTTTGGGTAGAATTAGGAAATTTTGTGTAATTGGAATTTAGACCTCGAATTAGGGTCGGATTTCGAAACTAATTAGACATTCGGGCTCGGGGGTGAATAAGTAATTGGATTTTGGTCCGAACCTCGAGTTTGAACCAAACGAGCCCGTGGTAAGGTTTTTAACATTTTTTGGAAAAATTCGGGAAATCAATAATTATTCATTAAAGTCGATTCCTTTAGCGACAATTGATGATATTAAACTAATTATGATTAGATAAAAGTGGGTGGAGGTGAATTCTAAAGGGAAAGTTGTTCTTGAGCAGTGAGTGGCCTGCAAAATCGAGGTAAGTGTTGTGCCTAACCTTAGCTTGAGGCAATAAGTATTGTGTTATTATTTCCTATGTGTTTTGTTGCTGAAAGAGATGTATAGGTGAGGTGACGAGTACCTATATGTGGTAATCGAGTCATAACATGCGAGTGAAAGTCCATTCTTGTTATTCTTGTAATCTTAAAGTCTATTCTCCATGCTTATTGTTTCTATTGAACTGTTTGAGAACTGTATCTGGTTCCACCGAGATGGATAACATTGCGAACATTGATTCGAGGTTGAGACGTTAAATTGTGAAAATTTCTTTTTATTTGTTGTTAATGATTTTGGGATTGGTGAGGAAGAGTGTAAAGCACGAAGAGTGATGCCGTGCATAATTTATTTTATATGGTGAGGAAGAGTGTAAGGCACGAAGGGTGATGCCGTGCATAATTTATTTATATTGTGAGGAAGAGTGTAAGGCACGAAGGGTGATTCCGTGCATGATTTATTTATATTGTGAGGAAGAGTGTAAAGCACGAAGGGTGATGCCGTGCATGATTTATTTATATTGTGAGGTTGAGTGTAAAAGCACGAGGGATGATGCCGTGCATTCTTATTTATAATCTGGTGAGGCTAAGAGTAAAAGCACGAAGGGTGATGACGTGCATTCCTATTTATTATTTGGTGAGGCTGAGAGTAAAAGCACGAAGGGTGATGCCGTACAGATTTCCTTCCTATTTTAGTTTCTTAATTTGGTTGTTTGTTAATCACCGTTTATTTCTGCCTTCTCGTTTTTCTCACTCCTTATGTTGAAATTTCCCACTGTATATCTCATTCCATTAATGATTGTTTTAATTCTTTATTTGCTGTTATTTCCAATAGCATGATTATATATGTCCAGGTTTTATGTGGTGTCCTTTCCTAGCCTCGTCACTACTTCGCCGAGGTTAGGCTCGGCAGTTACCAGTACATAGGGTCGGCTGTACTAATACTGCACTCTGCACTTTCTGTGCAGATCCAGGTTTAGGTCCGAGTTGAGTTCGAGTTGTAGCAGACTATTCGCACGGAGACACGAGGTAGATCTGCCGACGTCCGCAGATTCCTGGAGTCTCTTACTTATTTTTCAGTTGCTGTTTTATTTAGTTCAGAACAGATATATATTTTCTTTCAGCCAAATACTTTTAGTAAATTCTTAGTAGTTCATGAATTGTGACTCCAAACCCTCGGTATCTAGAGATTAGTATTACTTTCGCAGTTTCTTATACCATTTCATTTATTATTTTTGGTACCATATATTGGATGATAGTAAAAACTTCGTATATATACTTTAGTTGTTTTAATTCCGTAACCCTCTAATATTGGTTTGCCTAGCAAGTATAGCGTTAAGCGCCATCACGGTCCTGATGGTGGAAAATCGGGTCGTGACAGTTATATTAGAAGTGTATCCCATTATATTAGCATCTTTCCGTTATTAAACAACTTGAGAGACCTATTATTACGTTGTATTCATGAATACATGGTATGAATACATGTGAATACTGCGTCTGACAACTGGACTGCCCTATTTTTTAGCCGATTTTTGATGTTGTATTTATGAATACAGTAGCTTGAATACATCAGATACATTACCATAACAACTGAAAGGTAGCTACGAAAAGTAATTATGTATATAATAGCTATAGAAAGTTAATGGCCACTAAACATAGACATTTTAGAAAAAATTTCAAAATAAAATGCCAAATACAGATCATGCTGCCTTCTCTTTATGTTTGCTTCTAATAAAGGAAGTCCTACTCCCACCGAATGATCAGTTTAATACTACTGATTGTCTATCCCTTATCCATAGAAATATCGCAAAGAATGTTGTCCTTAGAAAATTCAGATTGTTCCTTTCCCTTACTTTCTGCAAATTTATTCCGATCAAGTATCCAACGTACGGCCTTTCAGAAGATCCCCTTTTTCCAATTATATAATCCAATTTGTATATGCTCAAATAACCCAAATATCTAAATGAAATGTTCTTATATATTAATCATATACCTTGGTGACCTGTATGTGGTATCAAATCGAGCATAAAATTTGTAATGTTAAGTCCATCTAAGATATTAACTAAGAAGGGAATCTTGGAGCAACGGTTAAGTTCTTTGTGTGATCTATAGGTCACATATTTGAATCGTAGAATCAGTCACTGACAGAGTAGGCTGTCTACATCACACTCTCCTGTGGTGCGGTCCTTCTCCAAATATTGCATGAACACAAAATGTTTTGTGCACTGAACGGCCCGTTATAAGATATTAACTAAGTAGTGGAATTACTAGTACATATGATCCATTACTAGTCATATAATTATGATCAAAATTAATCCTAGGATATTAGAAAGCATAATATTCCCTAGAAATCAATATTTACAGAACTCACATATTAGATGCAAAGGGATTAGTATTTAATTACTTTTGTCTGTTTCTTTTGTTTAAAGTATATAAGAAGGTGATTAGTTTGATGACCCAAAAGGTCATTTCGTATATTCTAGCTAATTCTGTGTTACGACGTCGTAAAAATCTCCTTCTATCTCACCTCGATTTGCGTGCGCCCGGGCGTGTAGCCGGGAAGCCTTTATTTGAAAAACCGATAAAAATGATAAGATTGTATTAGAAATTTGAATCAAGTTGACTTCAGTCAATGCTTTTGGTAAACGGACCCGGACCCGTGATTTAACGGTCCCGCAGGGTCCATAGGAAAATATGGGACTTGAGCGTATGCCCGGAATCGAATTTCGAGGTCCCAAGTCCGAGAAATGAATTTTTAAAGAAAATTATTTTCTGAAAAATATAAAGGATTTTTAAAATGAAATTTGAGGTGAAACCTATGATATCGGGCCCGTATCATAGTTCCGGAGCCCGGTACAAGTTCGATATGATTTGTATGTGTTATCTATGAAATTTGGTAAGAAACGGACTTAGTTTGACGTGATTTGGAACTTAAATGCAAAACTTAATGTTTATAGAAGTTTTGAGGAATTTCATGGATTTTTAGTTTAATTCATCGTTTTAGTGTTGTTTTACATGATTTAAGACCTCAAGCGAATCCGTGTTAGGTTATATGACTTGTGTATGTGGTTGGACGGGGTCCCGGGGGCCTCGGGTACGTTTCAGATGCTCATTGGATGATATTAGAACTTGGAAGAACAGTTGAACAATTGGTGGTTCTAGTGTCTCGCACCTGCGATGGACCTTCCGCAGGTGCGGCGAAGAGCTCGCAGGTGCGGACATGGCCCAATCACCTAGTCCTCGCATGTGCGGCCAATTGACCGCAGGTGCGATCCCAGGCCTTTTAGTGGGTTTTCGCACCTGCAATGGTATTTTCGCAGGTGCGGGACCGCATGTGCGGTTCCAGGGGCGCAGGTGCGGATATTGCTGGGCAATTATAGCAGATTCGAGGGCTTAAGCCTTTTTTCACCATTTCGAATTTCGGAGCTCATGAAGGCCGATTTTTGAAGATTTTTGCACCTGGGTAACTTGGATAAGTGATTTCTAACTTACTTAGATCAATTTCCATGATTCCTAACTTAAATCAGGTCCTTAGAATTTGAATTTGGGTGGAAGATTTGGAAAAAACTTGATAAACTTTATAGACCAAATTATTGAGTTTTGATTGAGTTTTTGACCTCTGATTTAAGAGATTTTCATATGTTTAGACTCGTGAGTGAATGGGTGTCCGGAAAATATAATTTATACCCGATTTCGAGATGTGGTCCCGGAGAACTTTTTGGGTGAATTTCCTAATTTCGCGTACTAGCGTAGTCAAGGTAAGTATCTTGCCTAACCTTATGTGGAGGAACTACCCCTTAGGATTGAGTCTTCTTTGTTGATTGTAGTCCGCGTACGCGAGGTGACGAGTGTGTACTCAGACTTATTTGCAAATAGATTGCCCATTAGGGATTTTAGCTCCTTATGTTCCCCGTATATGAATTTCACTTGTTATATCTGAATTCCTGATTCCTAGTTTCATCTCTTCCTGTTCAAATTAGAAGTACTTGCCTAGCATTCCTTGTTTCTTATTTGATCATATTTGACTTAAATGAAGACTTTGCTTTTCCTACCGTTATACTATATCTTTCTTTATACACTGCCCATGTGACTAAAATTAGTATAATCTCGCCCTATAATTGTCTAACAAGTAATTGGAATATCTATACGTTGGGGTCAAGCATGCCCGTTAGTCGTACATTGTGATTTAAATGATTTTTCTTAAGTACTACTTAGGTTTAATTGATGACCGCCCATGTTGATGGTATTTCTTTGATGCTGCCTATTTCCTGAGCAATGTTCCAGCTGAGTTTATTCGGTGAAGCTAAATGTCTAAGTGATATTGGTTATAGCTGATTCCCTTGCCGGGATGATTTGGTTTCTTGGTTGCGAACTTGAACATATAGAATCGTTGCTATATTTTCCTTGTTTTCCCCTCGTTATGTTGTTTCTCTTTGTGCTTGGCATTCCTTTCCGTGGCTACTTCTTATGAGTGCATTTTTACCATTTTTGTGATTTAAGTCTATGTATTGATTTGCTCATCACAACGGTCTTCTTTGCTTTTGCACCTGTTGTGGCAATATATGTTTTTTCTGTCGCACTCTAGTTGTTTTCCTTAGTGGCTGCATTGCAAATTTAAATTGGGACTACGGACCGAGATCCGGAAGATTTTCTACTGTATTGCATTGCATATTTAAATTGGGACTACAGACCGAGGTCTGGGAGCTTTCCCCCTGTACTGCACCTATATTTAAATTGGGACTACGGACGGGGATTCAGGAGCTTTCCCCCTATACCGCACTGCATATTTAAATTGGGACTACGTCGGAGATCCACGAGCTTTCCCCCTGTAATGCGCCGCATATTTAAATTGGGACTACAGATGAGATTCCGGGAGCTTTCCCCCTGTACTGCATTGCATGACAAATTTTGAGTTGCGGACCTAGTTCCGGTGGTTTTATCATTGAGGAGATTTGGTTCGAAAGATATGTATATATATATATATATATATATATATATATATATATATATATATATATATATATATATATATATATATATATATATATATATATATATATATATANAAAGTATAGCTGAAAAACAATTATCTCCAGGAAAAGTTATGTCCGAAGGACTTCTACTTCGAAAGTATATTGAAAAGTATTTTCTTGTAGAAAAATGATATTTGAAAGAGCAGTATTTGGGAAAGTATATTTGAACACCACGTATTTTAAAGGGACTATGTTTTAAAGATTTCTCTTTCTAAAATATACAAATATACATTCAGAGAAAGTATGTTTCAAAGAAGATTAAAGGTTTTTACTCGAAGGTTTGACCAGTGTTATTGAGTTTATTGGCTAAGACCTAACATGAATAAATTGATGCAGTGCTGAGTTGCTAGTGTTTTATTGGGTTGTGATTCCCAACATTTGGCTTGCATTCTTTCCATTCTCTTTGCGGATTTCTATTATGCTGTCTCTTGATCGTAATTATTAAATTTTCTTCCGTATTATTCGATCGTACCGTTAATTATATCGAAAAATCTTTAGATAGATATTATGTTTCGGTCATTTGCACATTTATGTCTTTTTACTTATTAGACCAGTGGTGTCTTGACTAGTCCTCGTCACTACTTCACCGAGGTTAGTCTTGATACTTACTGGGCACTGTTGTGGTGTGCTCATACTACATTTCTGCACATTTTTGTGTGCAGATCCAGGTTATTGTTGTTAGTAGCTGCGTAGATCATTGTTGGAGAGACTCAAGGTAACCTGCTGCTCCGTTCACAGGCTTCAGAGTCATCTTCCTGTTTTATTTTTATTCAACTGTACTTACTTATTCCTGGACAATTGTATTTAGATTTGGTAGAAAGATTTCGTAGAGCTTATGACTTGTATTTTTCGAGTTTTGGGAAATTGTAAACTCTGTAAAGATGCCTTTATCGAGACTGTTATTATTCCTTTATTATTGTTGTTGTTCAGTGGAAATGTGATGCTTACCTAGTCCCTAAGACTAGGTTCCATCACGATACCTAACAGAGGAAAATTTGGGTCGTGACAAGTTGGTATCAGAGCTCTAGGTTCATAGGTGCTACGAGTCATAAGCGAGTTTGGTAGAGTCTTGCGGATCGGTACGGAGACGTCTGTACTTATCTTCTAGAGGCTACAGAACTATTAGGACAATTTCATTTCCTTCATTCCTATCGTGCGAGTTCATTGATCTTGAAGTTTGAAATTATCGTTCCATTCTCTTACCGATGGTGAGGACACGAGCGACGGTTCCTGATGATGTTACCCCGAAGAAAATGTTGCAAGGGTCAGAGACAGGGGCCAACGAGGAGCACGTGCCGCAGTTAAGATGCCTACCAGAGCAGCCGTTGGGGTGTCGCCAGTAGTCCTACTTGGGGGACAGGTATTGGAGGTTCCTGTTGCTACCCCGGACTTGAGAAGACCTGAGCGCAGTTTTGAGTACTAATGGTAGATCAACTCAGAAAGAGTTGATTCTAGTGCACAAGTTGCTTTACAGACCAGGAGAGGAGTTCAGACTCCCACCGTCTACATTCCATAGCAGTGAGATCATATTAGTCAAGTTCCAGTTGTCACGGCAGCACGACATGTGGTTTCAGTTCAGCCCGTGGTTAGGGCAGTAGCATCGGAGGAAAAAAAAAATACCTTGGACTTGAGAGGTACAAGAAGTACCACCCTTCTATCTTTTAGTGGATTGGTGGCGGATGGTGCCCCGGGTTTTCTGGAGGAGTGTCACTATAAACTTCGTACTTTGGGTATTTTGGAGACGAGCGGGATTACTTTTGTCACGTCTCAGGTCCAGAGTAGTGGGTTCATCAGCGGTGTCGGCATATGAGATGGGGTAATCTGGCTGAGTTAGCTTCACTAGTATGGATTCAGTTTTTGGAAATGTTTTGAGGGAGGTTGCACCTCAGTTCCTTCGGGATGTACGGCGCGCGAAATTTGAGCAATTGCGTCAGAGTGCCATGTCACTATTGGGGTACGCCGTCAGATTCAGTGAGTTGGCCAGTTATTTACCTCGTTTGGTTGCTTTAGTTAGGAGATGAGTCTGTAAAATCCTTGAGAGATTCAGACATGATATTCGGTTCAGTGAGACTCGAGAGTTAGAGTAGGATGCCTCATTTCAGCAGGTAGTAGGGATCGCTCGCCGGTTAAGGAGCATGTGGGACTGGGAGTGAGAGGTCAGACGAGATCAGGAGAGAGAGCTTTGGGAGGCGAGGAGGCCTCGTAGACCGGAGTAATCTACTGTTCCTTTTTATGGAACCAAGGTACGTCATGGTAGAGAATTTTGGGTCAAGTAGTTCAGTTTGCATTACCAGCTTCGCATGGGAGCGTTTCAGGTACTCATGGGTCTCAGAGGATTCGTATTATATATTTTCCACAGCCACATCGACAGAGAGATTGTTTTCTGTGTGGAGATTTAGCCACAAGGTGAGAGATTGTTCCAAGATTCATATAGGAGTGTTATGGCAGGGTATTCAGGTGGGTAGAGGGCGCCCAAGAGGGGGAGGCCCGACCCGTTGATGTGTTGCACATAGTAGGCTAGAGGCCGTCCTACCAGATATCATCACCCATGTATGGATTGATGTGCTAAAGTGGGGTACCATTGTATTTCACTATAGTCCTGTTGGTCAGGACGAATGTCCATTATTTGTTGTTTCATTCATTAGTGAGTTTCATGTTTTGCACTCTATTGTTTTGCTTGCTACTGTTGGGAGATTCTATGAGTAGTAGCCCGTGTCTATCATTGGTTTATTCATCCTTGCTAGTGGTGAAACTGGAAGTGAGTCCATGTCATCTCTCGTGGTAAGCCTTATGTGATTCTCCTAAGTATTTTGTTTACGAGCTGTGATTTGATACTCCATTGAGATGTGAGTTAAGTGGGCGTTATGATTTTGTTAGACGAGATGAATTAGCGGGAGATATCTATTTGTATGATATATATTCGACATGTGACATAGAGTTGAGGGCGAGACCCTCGTGATTCTTTGTGATTTGATACGTTTGGACCAGGCTGAGTACCGCGGTGGAATTTTTATCAAGATGGAATTCTTGTGATTTGTTCATATGCTTTGCTTCTTCCTTGTTATATTGCTTATGGTAAGTCAGTATTGATAGAGAGTTGTTCCTATGGGCTTGTTTGATAGTACCTTTATATGCTTCTATTTTCATACTCAATCATTTTGTTATATGTTTCTTTAGTTTAGCTTGCGGGATGTTTTCCCGGTGGTGTTAGCTGTGACTCGGTGATTCAGGTGTCTAATGATGAGGTCGTCATGTTTATTGCATCATTATCAATATTATGGGATTTGGAAATAGAGTTCTTCTATATATGGGACTAATTGCCAATGTTAAGTTTATTTCGGGCGGTTATTGTGATCAAAAGTGCTATTGAGCCTATGTGTGATGTGCTATGTTGTGGGGTCGTGCCTTATGCGTAGACCTGAGTTGATGCAGTTGGTTGAGGCTAATGCCAAATATGGATTTAGAATCGGGTCTTTTGGAAATGAGTAGAAAGTGAGAAATTGAGGTATGAGGCTTATCGATGATGATCAGAAGGCTATATGACAGTTGTGATGGTGTCATCGGGCTTATGTAGGTTGGGGTGACGTGGGATCACCCGCGGGAGTGTGTTGAATGTGCTCAATCAGTGATTGGATGAGTTCAAAGTGAATCTTAGCACGTTCGAGGACGAACGTTTGTTTAAGAGGGGGATATTGTGATGACCCAAAAGGTCATCCCGTATATTCTAGCTAATTCTATGTTCCGAGGTCGTAAAAACCTCCTTCTATCTCACCTCGATTTGCGTGGGCAGCCCGGGCGTGTAGCTGGGAAGCCTTTATGTGAAAAACTGATAAAAATGATAATTTTGCATTAGAAATTTGAATAAGGTTGACTTCAGTCAATGTTTTTGGTAAATAGACTCGGACCCGTGATTGGATTGTCTCGGAGGGTCTGTAGGAAAATATGGGACTTGGGCGTATGCCCGGAATCGAATTCCGAGGTCCCAAGTCCGAGAAATAAATTTTTAAACAAAATTATTTTCTGAAAAATATAAAGATTTTTGAAAATAAAATTTGAGGTGAACCTGTGATATTAGGCCCGTATCATGGTTCAAGAGACCGGTACAGGTTCAATATGATTTATATGTATTATCTGTGAAATTTATAAGAAACGGACTTAGTTTGACGTGATTCGGACCTTAAATGTAAAACTTAATGCTTATAGAAGTTTTCAGGGATTTCATGGATTTTTAGTTTAATTCATCATTTTAATGTTGTTTTATGTGGTTTGAAACCTCGAGCGAGTCCGTGTTAAGTTATATGACTTGTGTGTGTGGTTGGACGGGGTCCTGGGGGCCTCGGGTACATTTCGGATGCTCATCGGATGATATTAGAACTTGGAAGAACAGCTGAACCATTGCTGGTTCTCGTGTCTCGCACCTGCGATGGACCTTCCGCAGGTGTGGCGAAGAGCTCGCAGGTGCGGACATGGCCCACTCACCCAGTCCTCGCAGGTGCGGTTTGTTTTCCGCATATGCGGAGCCGCAGTTGCGGCCAATTGACCGCAGGTGCTACCCCAGGCCTTTTAGTGGGTTTTCGCACTTGCGATGGTATTTCCGCAGGTGCGGTCCCAAGGGCGCAAGTGCCGATATTGCTCGGCAATTATATCAAATTCGAGGGATTAAGACTATTTTTACCATTTCAAAATTTGGAGCTCGGGAAGGGCGATTTTTGAAGACTTTTGCACCTGGGTAACTTGGGTAAGTGATTTCTAACCTACTTAGATTAATTTCCATGATTCCTAACTTAAATGTAGTCCTTAGAATTCTAATTTGGGTGGATGATTTGGGAAAAATTTGATAAAATTTATAGATTAAATTATTGAGTTTTGATTGGGTTTTTGACCTCCGATTTGAGAGATTTTCATATGTTTAGACTCATGAGTGAATGGATGTCCGGAAAATGTAATTTTTCTCCCGATTCTGAAACGTGGGCCCGGGAAACTTTTTGGGTGAATTTCTTTATTTTGCGTATTAGCTTCGAACTTATTAGTTATTTTGTTTCCTTGAGTTGATATTTAAACTATGCAATTGAATTGTCTAGATTTGGGCCACCCGAAGTTGGGTACTCGTGGCAAGAGCGTGGTATTGAGTTGATTAGCGCAGTCAAGGTAAGTATCTTGCCTAACCTTATGTGGGGGAACTACCCCTTAGGATTGAGTCTTCTATGTTGATTGTAGTCCGCGTACGCGAGGTGGCGAGTCCGTACTCGGACTTATTTGCAAATAGATTGCCATTTAGGGATTTTAGATCCTTATGTTCCCCGTATATGAATTTCACTTGTTATATCTGAATTCCTGATTCCTAGTTTCATCTCTTCCTGCTCAAATTAGAAGTACTTGCCTAGCATTCCTTGTTTCTTAGTTGATCTAATTTGACTTAAATGAAGACTTTGCTTTTCCTACCGTTATACTATATCTTTCTTCATACACTGCCTATGTGACTAAAATTAGTATAATCTCGCCCTATAATTGTCTAACAAGTAATTGAAATATCTATACGTTGTGGTCAAGCATGCCCATGAGCCGTACATTGTGATTTATATGATTTTGCCTTAAGTACTTCTTAGGTTTAATTAATGACCTCCCATGTTGATGGTATTTCTTTGATGCTGCCTATTTACTAAGCATTGTTCCAGCTGAGTTTATTCGGTGAAGCTAAATGTCTAAGTGAGATAGGTTATAGCTGATTTCCTTTCCGGGATAATTTGGTTTCTTGGTTGCGAACATGAACATATATAATCGTTGCTATATTTTCCTGGATTCCCCTCGTTATGCTGTTTCTCTTTGTGCTAGGCATTCCTTTCCGTGGCTACTTCTTATGAGTGAGTTTTTACCATTTTTGTGATTTAAGTCTTTCTATTGATTTGCTCATCGCACTTTGCATTCGGTCTTCTTTGATTTTGCGCCTGTTGTGGCAATATATGTTGTTTCTGTCGCACTTTGGTTGTTTTCCTTAGTGGCTGCATTGCATATTTAAATTGGGACTACGGACCGAGATCCGGGAGCTTTCCCCCTGTACTGCACTTATATTTAAATTGGGACTACGGACGGAGATACGAGAGCTTTCCTCCTGTACCGCACTGCATATTTAAATTGGGACTACGGACGGAGATCCGGGAGCTTTCCCCCTTAGTACATCGCATATTTAAATTGGGACTACGGACGAGATTCCGAGAGCTTTCCCCCTTACTGCATTGCATGAGCAATTCTGAGTTGCTGACTCAGTTCCAGTGGTTTTATCATTGAGGAGATTTGGATGGAAATATATATATATTAAAAAGTATAGCTGGAAAACAATTATCTCCAGAAAAAGTTATATCTGAAGGACTTCTATTTCGAAAGTATATAGAAAAGTATTTGTCTCGCAGAAAAATGATATTTGTAAGAGCAGTATTTGGGAAAGTATATTTGAACACCACTTATTTTGAAGGCACTATGTTTTAAAGATTTCTCTTTATAAAAATATACACATATACATTCAGAGAAAGTATGTTTCAAAGAAGAAATTTCTCTATTCCGAAATGATTATATCTTTAAAGCTTTCGAAATAAACTCACGATTTAAAGGTTTTTACTCGAAGGTTTGACCAGCTTTATTGAGTTTATTGTCTAAGGCATAACGTGAATAAATTGATGCAATGCTGAGTTGCTAGTGTTTTATTGGGTTGTGATTCCCAACATTTGGCTTGAATTTTTTCCATTTTCTTTGCGTATTTCTATTATGTTGTCCGTTGATCGTAGTTATTGAATTTTCTCCCATATTATTCGATCATACCGTTAATTATATCGAAAAATCTTTAGATAGATATTATGTTTGGTCATTTGCACATGTATGTCTTTTTACTTATTAGACCAGTGGTGTCTTGACTAGTCCTCATCACTACTTCACCGAGGTTAGTCTTGATACTTACTGGGCACCGCTGTGGCGTGCTCATACTACACTTCTGCACATTTTTGTGTGCAGATCCAGGTTATTGTTGTTAGTAGTTGTGCAGATCATTGCTGAGGAGACTCAAGGTAACCTGCTGCTGCGTTCGCAGGCTTCGGAGTCACCTTCCTGTTTTATTTTTATTCAACTGTACTTACTTATTCCTAGACAGTTGTATTTCGATTTGGTAGAAAGATTTCGTAGAGCTTATGACTTGTATTTATCGGGTTTTGAAAAATTATAAACTCTGTCAAGATGTCTATATCGAGACTGTTATAATTCCTTTATTATTGTTGTTGTTCAGTGGAAATGTTAGACTTACCTAGTCCGTAAGACTAGGCCATCACGATACCCAACGGAGAAAAATTTGACTCGTGACAATAAGAAAGGTCATACTTTTAGGAGCAACTTAGTTAATCAGATGCTTAATAATGCTCTAATGATGAATTAATTTATTTTTAATTTGGAGTAAAGGAATATTAACTAACGTTTGAAGCTCAGAAGGAATCTGATTCACCGCAACATATATACGATGTATCCTTTTTGCTCTTTTCCCTTCCTTAATTTCTTTGAGAATAACTAGTGTTAGGTAAAATACTGATTCACCTCCACATGATTATTCTTACTTTTACCAGATAAATAATGGAGTTACGCTTCCCAATCATCAACAAGTGTAACAAGAATAGTAGATTTTTAGTTGCTAGCTAGTCAATGGATGCACTGATAGTTTAATAAATTTTTACACTATCAATGTATTTTGCATGTTAATTATATCAAGTTAGGAATATTTTTGTAGCTTACCAGTGTGCTTATTTAATAGAGTTACCTGTAAAAAAATTTTTTATACCTGTAAAATTTTTTAATTAAAGTTTTCTTCTATTTTCTATGGTTTAACCAATGCCTATAAATAGGAGTCCTATCCATATTAGTCCTCAAATAAACACAACCAACTTCTCTCCTTTCTTTTGCTAAGCAAAATACCAACTCTTTACAAGAGAAAAGCAAAAGCTATGGCTTATTACTGAGCAAAGACGAATTCAGAATCTAGAGTCTGTGATGAGTTAGAAATTATGAATATGATCTTATTATACGTATAAGCATTACTTTGTCAGATGTGTATGTGGTAATCCTTGTACAAAGTAATACGCTCAATTGTACCCGCTCTAGATCCGTCTCCTCGTTTTTTTCCTTTTAAGTTTGTGACTATACCTTACCTTTAAATATGTATGGTCGATGAAGCTCCTTGTATGTGTATGATGGTGTAGTGAATCCAGTTCTCTTGCCATATCTGAGCATATTGTGATATTATATATTTCACTCTTAAATACTAAATTATGCTCCTTTTTACTTATAGCCATGATTTAACTAATTTGCACTCAAGAAATTTTTCCCCTTTTCTTTTTCGTCTTTTGCCCTCTTTTACTTTTGGTGCATGAGAGTAATCATAGGGGGACCCATTATTTGAAGTTAGCAAAAGCATTGGGAAGCGTGCTAGACTAATAGAAAGGAAAAAATATTTAAAAGCAAAAAATAATAAATTGCATAAGAGAAGACAGGACAAGATTTAAGTGGTTCGATAATTTTTGCCTACTCCAAAATTGAGGGATGATTTGCAATTGAGGAAAGCGATGCATATTTATAGGCAAATATCAGAATATGAACACTACTTTTTTTCTTGCATGTGTCGATATCAACTCACACATTTTCTTCTTTCCTCACACTGTGAATTTTGATGTTGCTGACTTTCGGTGCAGCATACATGTCCTTCTTTGCCTATTTTTTTCTTTCGTTCACTATTCATTTTACAGTTGGGTTTGTTCCTTTCAATCTCCCCCTCAAACCCAAATACATCAAGAAAGAAAATTTAAAAAAAAATTGCTATTGTCTGTTGACACTTTCACATTATCAATCTTGAAGGCTAACTGAGGCGGCGCACAACCTCAGTTTGTCAACACCGACAATTTTGGTCAATATGTCTGACGGGTTCTTCGATCCTGGTATCTTCTGCAGGGAAAGAGTTGTTACGCCCTGCAATATTATATGATGTTACGCTCCGCAGTATTATATTACGATGATGTTACGCTCCGCAGTATTTTATTACGACGATGTTATACCATGTAGTATTGTATGTTGAATTTCTCGTAAGATAATTGACATCAGATCAAGGACAAGATTATTTGGAGATTATAAGTATTATGTTATTTCAAACAAGTGAAGAGTAAATTCGTGAAGGTGAGAGGGTAAGAAAATTGAAAAAATAAATTTCGTCGAAGTTTGACAATTTGGTATAAAATACGGTCCGAGCTATAATACCCTATATTTATGGACTATCACCATACATGGTACCACATAACCATGATACTAAGGTGTATAAAGTGCGTTAAAAGTGAATAGTATTTAAGTAATTTGGGATAATTCTTAATTATATGAATAATTGATTAATGGTGGGGATGATTATAATTAAGTGGATAACGATCCTTATTGGGGCTGCCACTTGGCATTAGGCAAAGCCAAAGTGGCACAAATATGAATGATGAGTCATAAGAGACAACATGCCTTGTTTACACATGAAATGTTCCTTGGATTTTGGTTTCTTTAGTGGTAATATAACTTGGAAAATTAGACCAGCCACATTATGGCATAACTTGGAGATTTAGTGGTAATATAACTTGGTTTGGATGATGAGTTATGGCATGCTTGCCACTTTAGAATTAGACCATCAAGTTGGATTCTACGTTTTCTAACAGATGGAACTCAAATAGCTCATGTGAAACTTCATAATGCGATAAAGCGTGAGATTTGTGATTCTAAGGGAGTACGATGCAATCTTTCTCAAGAGAATCGGTCCAGGTATGTTAAGGCTATCCCTCCTTTCTTTTTGGCATGATCCATATGATACAAACGAAACAAGAAAATGCACAACTTTCATAAATGACTCTATTCATAGACGTATTAAAGGTGCCTATGTTCTTGAATTTCCATATGTCTTATTATTCTATCGTCTGTTCATGGGTCTCAGAAAATATGTAAGTTGATAGAGTTTATTTTATGATATTAATCATAGGCATAATGGTCTTATGACGTTCCGAAATATTTTATTAACGTACTTCTCATGCATTTCATTCATTTAGACATACACATTATCCTATGACCAGACGCGTATATATGTATATATATGTATATGGGATATGGTAAAAGGTTACGGTGTTATATGTGCACCACCACCTGATCAGCTGGTTATACGTTGATGATTTGCTCACAGTGGCTGAGATGATATAATGGGATGCCCTCAGAGTCTTGATGATGTTATGAACACATAAACCTATGCACAACATGACATTCATACGCATATGCATGACACTATAAGTATTTCATGATTTACAGGGCTATCCAGACTTATAGCTTGAGTCATTTACTCCATGTTTATTCCATGTCTTTTATATACTTATTTATGTGCCTTGCATACTCGGTACATTATTTGTACTGACGTTTTTTTTGTTGGGGACGCTACATTCTTGCCTGCAGGTATAGACAATAAGTTTTATGAGCCCTCATAGTAGACGAGATTCACATTCAGTAAAGGATCGGTAAGCCTCCACCTCATTCGGAGTGCAGCCGAGTCTATGAGTCATCGTGTCAGAATTTTGCTACATACTTATGGGTAGGCCGGTATTGTCACGACCCAAATTTCCCCTCCGTTTGGTATCATGATGGCACCTAGTATTAAGGACTAGGTAAGCCTAACATTCATGAAATAGCAACAATAATAAATATAATCTAATATTTCTGAAAAAGAATTCTTTATACATGAACATATTCCCAAAACCCGGTAGTACAAGTCATAAGCTCTATAGAGTTTACTAGAACTTCTAAATACAACTGTTTGGAAGTAAGTAAAAACAATGTAAATACAAAATAGGAAGGTGACTCGGAAGCCTGCGAATGCAGCAGCATGTTACCTTGAGTCTCCTCAACAAGGAACCGTACAACTACTAATAGTCAATACCTGGATCTGCACAAAAATATGAAGAAGTGTAATATGAGTACACCACAACGGTACCCAATAAGTATCAAGACTAACCTCAATGAAGTAGTGATGAGGACTAGTCAAGACACCCACTGGTCTAATAAACTAGACATGCATAAGTATGGAAATAG
Organism: Nicotiana paniculata; assembly: GCA_005239505.1. Taxonomy (NCBI): domain Eukaryota; kingdom Viridiplantae; phylum Streptophyta; class Magnoliopsida; order Solanales; family Solanaceae; genus Nicotiana; species Nicotiana paniculata. The sequence goes on from ML356333.1 coordinate 33,838, forward strand.
GGGAGACATGACAACTAACTAATATCTACACAATGTGGCTAACAACAGAACAAATATAATTAGGAGGATAAACAGTAACAGCAACGGATCACCAAAATAATATACCGAAGGATGGATGGGAACACAACCCAAGTCTGGAAATCACAATACAGTAAGGGCAAGTAGTAACTCTGTAATGACCCGACCGGTCTTTTTGAGAATTTAAGCTCCATTCGGTGGTGTAAGGTCATAAGCAGCCTCACATTGTGTATATCGACCTGCATGCGTGGTTAGATTCAGTTACCGGATAATCCGGAGTCGAATTGGAAGAAAAATTTCAGCTTTGGAAGCTTAAATGATGGAAGTTGACCGGAGGTTTGACTTTTCATAAATGGCCTCGGAATGAGTTTTGGGTGTTGTCAACAACTTCGTATGATGATTTTGGACTTAGGATTTCGGCGATTTCGGCCGATGGGTGAAATTTTGATATCGAGATCGGAATGGAATTCCGGAAGTTGGAATAGGTTCGTAGCATCATGTGTGATGTGTGCGCAAAATTTCAAGTCATTCGGATGTGGTTTGGGTTGGTTTTGGCATCGTTGGCGTATTTGTGAAGTTTAGAAATTCTAGGCTTGAATCCGAGATTTATTCGGTGTTTTAACGTTATTTTGGGTTTCCAAAAGTTTGAATAAATTCATGCGTTGGTATGTGACCTATTGGTGCAATTGGTTGAGGTCCCGAGGGGCTCGGGATGGCTTAGGACGGTTATCAGAAGGCTTGAAGTTTGGGAATGCAGTTGCTGCTGCTGTTCTGGTGTGGTCGCACCTGCGGATAGGGGACCGCATGTGCGAGCTTCGCAGGTGCGGTAATGAGCACGCAGGTGCGAGAATAAGTGGACTGAGCAACCTCTGCAGGTGCGGAACTTATGGGCGCAGGTGCGGCTTCCGCATAGGCGATTCAGGGGCGCAGGTACGGGTAAGAGCGCAAGTGTTGTTTGTGTTTCGCACCTGCGATTGCACAGGTGAGGTTAAGTGGTCGCAGGTGCGGAGGTTCTAGGCAGATTCTTATAAACGAGGGTTAGCCATTTTCTTCACATTTTGAGCTTTGGACTTCGGATTTGGGAGCGATTTTTGGGCTAATCGAGTGAGTAAGTGTTCTTCATCTAGAATTATATATTCCATGAATTAGTCTTTGTTTTTATCATTGAAATTGTGTTTATATAATATTGGGTGGAATTTTGTAATATTGTAAAGATTGAGACTATATTATTCGGAATAGTTCCTTATACGTTTTATATGCATTTTGAAGTTGGTTTAGTTGATTTTGAGCCGTCCAGAGGCCTTCCCGTCCGAGAAGTTTATTTTTGGGTACCGGATTGTCGTCTTTGAGGTAAGTATCTTGCCTAAACTTGTGTAGGGGAACTACCCCTTAGGATTGAATCTTGTATGTTGATTGTAGTACGCGTACGCGAGGTGACATATGCGTATTCGGACTTATTTGCAAATAGATTGCCCTTTAGGGATTTTAGGTCCTTACGTTCCCCGTGTATGAATTAAAATTGTTATATCTGAATTCCTGATTTCTAGTTTCATCTCTTCCTGCTCAAATTAGAAGTACTTGCCTAACATTCCTTGTTTCTTGTTTGATCTTAATTGACTTAAATGAAGACTTTGCCTTTGCTACCGTTATGCTATATCTTTCTTCATACACTGCCTATGTGACTAAAACTAGTATAATCTCGCCCTATAATTGTCTAACAAGTAATTGGAATATCTATACGTTGGTTTCAACCATGCCTGTGAGTCGTACATTGTGGTTTAAATGATTTTACCTTAAGTACTACTTAGGTTTAATTGATGACCGCCCATGTTGATGGTATTTCTTTGACGCTGCCTATTTACTGAGCATTTGTTCAAGCTGAGTTTATTCAGTGAAGCTAATTGTCTAAGTGAGATTGGTAATAGCTGATTCCCTCGCCGGGATGATTTGGTTTCTTGGTTGCGAACTTGAATATATAGAATCGTTGCTATAATTGCCTCGTTTTCCCCTCGTTATGCTGCTTCTCTTTGTGCTTGGCATTCCTTTCAGTGGCTACTTCTTATGAGTGAGTTTTTACCATTTTTGTGATTTAAGTCTTTGTATTGATTTGCTCATCGCACTTTGCATTCCGTCTTGTTTGATTTTGCGCCTGTTTTGGCAATGTATGTTGTTTCTGTCGCATTGTGGTTGTTTTCCTCAGTGGCTGCATTGCATATTTAGATTGGGACTACGGACCGAGATCCGGGAGCTTTCCCCTTGTACTGCATTGCATATGTAAATTGGGACTACGGACCGAGATCCGGGAGCTTTCCCCTGTACTGCATTACATATTTAAATTGAGACTACGAACCGAGATCCAGGAGCTTTCCCCCTGTACTGCATTGTATATTTAAATTGGGACTATAGACCGAGATCCGGGAGCTTTCCCCCTGTACTGCATCGCATATTTAAATTGGGACTACGGACGAGATTTCGGGAGCTTTCCCCCTGCACTGCATTGCATGAAAAATTCTGAGTTGCGGACTGAGTTCCGGTGGTTTTATCATTGAAGATATTTGGATCAAAAGATATATATATATATATATATATATATATATATATATATATATATATATATATATATATATANTTGCAGAAAAATGATATTTGAAAGAGCAGTACTTGGGAAACTATATTTGAACACCATGTATTTTGAAGGACTATGTTTTAAAGATCCCTTTTTATAAAAATATATAAATATACATTCAGAGAAAGTGTGTTTCCAAGAAGAAATTTCTCTATTCCCGAAATGATTATATCTTTAAAGCTTTCGATATAAATTCACAATTTAAAGGTTTCACTCAAAGGTTTGACCATCTTTATTGAGTTTATTGGCTAAGGCCTGATGTGAAGAAATTGATGCAGTGCCAAGCTGCTAGTGTTTTTATTAGGTTGTGATTCCCGAAATTTGGCTTGCATTCTTTCCATTCTCTTTGCATATTTCTATTATGTTGTCCTTTGATCGTAATTATTGAATTTTCTTCCGTATTATTCGATCGTACCGTTAATTAAATCGAAAACTCTTTAGATAGATATTATGTTTTGAGCATTTGTACATTTATTTACTTTTACTTATTAGACCAGTGGTGTCTTGACTAGTCCTCATCACTATTTCACTAAGGTTAGTCTTGATACTTACTAGGCACCGCTGTGGTGTGCTCATACTACACTTTTGCACATTTTTGTGTGCAGATCTAGGTAATTGCCATTATTAGCTGCGTGGATGGTTGATGAGGAGACTCAAGGTAACCCTGCTGCTGCATTTGCAGGATTTAGAGTCACCTTCCTGTTTATGTCAACTATACTTATTATTTCTAGACAATTGTATTTAGATTCGATTGAAAGATGTCGTAGAGCTTATGACTTGTATTTATCGGGTTTTGGGAAATTGTTAATTCTGTCAAGATTTCTATATCGAGACTATTATAATTCCTTTATTATTGTTGTTGTTCAGTGGAAATGTTAGGCTTACCTAGTCCCTAAGACTAGGTTCCATGACGATACCAAACGGAGAGAAATTTGGGTCGTGACAAGTTGGTATCAGAGCTCTAGGTTCATAGGTGCTACGAGTCATAATCGAGTTTAGTAGAGTCTTGCGGGTCAGTACGCAGACGTCTATACTTATCTTCGAGAGGCTACGAAACTATTAGGACAATTTCACTTCCTTCACCTCTATCGTGTGAATTCATTGATCTTGAAGTTTGAAATTATCCGTCCATTCTCTCACCGAAAGGTGAGGACACGAACTGCGGTTCCTGATGATGTTACCCCGAAGTAAATGTCGCAAAGTTCAGAGACAGAGGCCAACGAGGAGCACGTGCCGCAGTTAAGATGCCTACCAGAACAGTCGTCGAGGAGTCGCCAGTAGTTCTAGTTGGGGGACAGTTGCTGGGGGTGCCTGTTGCTACCCCGGACTTCAGGAGAGTTGAGCGCAGTTTTGGGTATAAGGGGTACATTGACTTAGGCAGGGTTGATTCTAGTGCACCAGTTGCTTCATAGATCAGGGGAAGAGTTCAGACTCCCATCGTCTACACTCCAGAGTAGTAAGATCATATTTGTCAGGTTCCAGTTGTTATGGCAACACGACATGTGGTTTCAGTTCAGCCCGTGGTTAGGGCAGTAGCATCGGAGGAAGAATACCTTTGACTTGAGAGGTACAGGAAGTACCACCCTTCGATCTTTTAGTGGATTGGCGGCAGATGGTGACCAGGGTTTCCTAGCGGAGTGTCACTACATTCTTAGTACTTCGGGTGTTGTGGAGACGAGCAAAATTGTTTGTCACGTCTCAGGTTTGGAGTAGTGGGTCGATCAGCGGTGGCAGCATATGAGTTGGGGTAATCTGGCCGAGTTAGCTTCACTAGCATGGATTCAATTTTCAAAAATGTTTTGAGGGAGGTTGTACCTCAGTTCCTTCGAGATATATGGCGCGTGGAGTTTGATCAGTTGCATCAGGGCGCTATGTCACTATTGGAGTGCCATTAGATTCAATGAGTTGGCCAGACATGCACTTCTCTTGGTTGCTTCAGTTAGGAGATGAGTCCGTAGAGTCATTGAGAGATTCAGACATGATATTCGGTTCAGCGGGATGCGAGATTTAGAGTGGGATGCCTCGTTTCAGCAGGTAGTAGGGATCGCTCGCCGGTTAGAGAGCATGTGGGACCGGGAGCGAGAGGACAGATGAGATCCGGGAGAGAGATTCGGGAGGCAATGAGGCCTCGTTGATAGAAGGAATCTACTATTCCTTATTATGGAACCGAGATACGTCATGGTAGAGAATTTTGGGTCAACCAGTTCAGTTTGAATTACCAGCTTTGCAGGGGGCTTTTCAGGTACTCATGGGTCTCAGAGCATCCGTATTGTATGTTTTCCACAGCCACGTCGGCAGAGAGATTGTTTTCAATGTGGAGATGTTAGCCACAGGGTGAGAGATTGTTCCAGAATTCAGGTAGGAGTGTTATAGCAGGGTATTCAGGTGGGTAGAGGGCGCCCAAGAGGGGGCGGCCCGACCCGTTGATGTGTTTCATATAGTAGGCTAGAGGCCGTGGTGCCAAATATTATCACCCAGGTATGTCTTGAGGTGCTAAAGTGGGGTGCCATTGTATTTCACTATACCTCTGTCGGTCGGGACGAGTTTCCCTTATTGGTTGCTTATTTATGAGTGTGTTTTATGCTTGGCACTCTATTTTTGTGTTTGCTCATGTTGGGTGATTCTATGAGTGGTAGCCCGTGTCTATCATATTTTTTTTCATCCTTGCTAGTGGTGAAACTGGAAGTGAGTCCATGTTGTCCTTCGTGGTAAGCTTTATGGGATTCTCCTAAGTGTTTTGTTTACGAGCTGTGATTTGATACTCCATTAAGATGTAAGTTCAATTAGAATTATGACTTTCATTAGCTGAGATGAGTTAATGGAGAAATTTCTATTCGTATGATATATGTTCGGTATGTGATTCCGAGTTGAGGACGAGGTCCTCGTGATATTTGTGATTCGATATGTTTGGACCGGGCTGAGTACCGCAGTGGAAATTTTATCAGGAAAGGATCCTTGTGATTCATTCATATGCCTTGTTTCTTCCTTGTTATATTGCTCTTTTAAGTCAGTATTGAAAGAGCGTTATGCATATGGTCTTGTTTGATAGTAACTTTATATGTTTCTATTTTCATACTCAGTCATTTCGTTATGTGCTTCTTTAGTTTAGCTTGCAGGATGTGTGCCCGATGGTTTTAGCTGTGACTCGGTGATTCGGGTGTTTAATAATGAAGTCTTCGTCTTTATTCGGGTGTCTAATTGCCAATGTTGAGTTGATTTCGGGCAGCTATTGTGATCAATAGTGCTATTTGAGCCTATGTGTGATGTGCTATGTTGTGTGGTCGTGCCTTATGGGTGTAGACCTAAGTTGATGCAGCTGGTTGAGGCTAATGCCGGATATGGATTTAGAATCGGGTCTTTTGAGAAATGAGTAGAAGGTGAGAAAGTGAGGTATGAGGCTTATCGGTGGTGATGTGAAGGCTATATTGCAGTTGTGATTGTTACGTCAGGCTTAGGTGGGTTTGGGCGACGTGGGATCACCCGTGGGTATGTGTTATAAGTGTACAATCAGTAATTGGATGAGTTCAAAGTGAATCTTGGCACGTTCGAGGATGAACGTTTGTTTAAGAGGGAGAGAATGTAACGGCCGACCGGTCGTTTTGAGAATTTAAGATCCGTTCGGTGGTGTAAGGTCATAAGAAGCCTCACATTGTGTATATCAACTTGCATGCGTGGTTAGATTCAGTTACCGGATAATTCGGAGTCGAATTGGAAGAAAAAATTTAGCTTTGGAAGCTTAAATGATGGAAGTTGACTGGAGGTTTGAATTTTCGTAAACGGCCTAGGAATGAGTTTTGGGTGCTTCCAAACCTCCGGCGAATTGGTTTTGGAGGTTCGTAGAGTAAATTGAGGTAATTTGGCGAAAGTTAGAATTTCGGCGATTTCGTCCGATGGGTGAAATTTTGATATTGGGGTCTGAATGGAATTTCGGAAGTTGAGATAGGTTCGTAGCATCATGTGTGACGTGTGCGCAAAATTTCAGGTCATTCGGATATGGTTTGGGTTGGTTTTGGCATCGTTGCGTATTTTTGAAGTTTAGAAATTCTAGGATTGAATCCGAGATTTATTCGGTGTTTTAACATTGTTTTGGGTGTTCAAAAAGTTCGACTAATTTCATGCGTTGGTATGTGACCTATTGGTGTAATTGTTTGAGGTCCCGAGGGGCTCGGGATGGTTTAGGACGGTTATCGGGAGGCTTGAAGTTTGGAAATGCAGCTGTTGCTGCTGTTCTAGTGTGGTCGCACCTGCGGATAGGGGACCGTTGGTGCGAGCTTCGCAGGTGCTGTAATGAGCACAGAAGTGCGAGAAAAAGCGGTCTGGGCAACCTCCCCAGGTGCGGAACTTTGGGGCGCAGGTGCGGCCTCCACAGAGGCGATTCAGGGGCGCAGGTGCGGGTAAAAGCGCAGGTGCGGTTTGTGTTTCGCACCTGCGATTGCACAGGTGCGGTTAAGTGGTCGCAAGTGCGGAGGTCCTGGGCAGATTCTTATAAACGAGGGTTAGCCATTTTCTTCACATTTTGAGCTTTGGACTTCGGATTTGGGAGTGATTTTTGGGTATTTTTGACCTAATCGAGTGGGTAAGTGTTCTTCCTCTAGAATTATATTTATTCCATGAATTAGTCTTTGTTTTTATCATTTAAATTGTGTTTTTAGTTATAGAAAATGTGGGTTTTTAAAAGAAAATTTCTAAAATGAAAAATCATGATTTGAAAGACCAAATGTTATCAGAATTGAATAAATTTAGTATGGGTGAATTCGTATCGGAATGGGTAATCGAAAATTTCAAAATTTTTCGGGTTCCGAGGTGCGGGCTCGGGGGTCGATTTTTATAATATTGTAAATATTGAAACTTTATTATTCGGAATAGTTCCTTATACGTTTTATATGCATTTTGGAGTTGTTTTAGTTGATTTTGAGCCGTCCGGAGGCCTTCCCGCCCGATAAGTCTATTTTTGAGTACCAGATTGTTGTCTTTGAGGTAAGTACTCGGACTTATTTGCAAATAGGTTGCCCTTTAGGGATTTTAGGTCCTTATGTTCCCTGTGTATGAATTGAAATTGTTATATATGAATTCCTGATTTCTAGTTTCATCTCTTCCTGCTCAAATTAGAAGTACATGCCTAGCATTCCTTGTTTATTATTTGATCTTAATTGACTTAAATGAAGAGTTGGCCTTTCCTACCATTATACTATATATTTATTCATGCACTGTCTATGTGATTGAAACTAGTATAATCTCTCCCTATATTTGTCTAACAAGTAATTGGAATATCTATACGTTGGTATCAAGCATGATCGTGAGTCGTACATTGTGATTTAAATAATTTTTCCTTAAGTACTACTTAGGTTTAATTGATGACAGCCCATGTTGATGGTATTTCTTTGATGCTGCCTATTGACTGAGCATTTGTTCAAGCTAAGTTTATTTGGTGATGCTAATTGTCTAAGTGAGATTGGTTATAGCTGATTCCCTTGCTAGGATGATTTGGTTTCTTGGTTGTGAAATTGAATATATAGAATCGTTGCTATAATTGCCTCGTTTTCCCCTCGTTATGATGCTTCTCTTTGTGATTGGAATTCCTTTCGGTGGCTACTTCTTATGAGTGAGTTTTTACCATTTTTGTGATTTATGTCTTTGTATTGATTTGCTCATCGCACTTTGCATTCGCTCTTGTTTGATTTTCCGCCTGTTGTGGAAATGTATGTTGTTTCTGTCGCATTTTTGTTGTTTTCCTCAGCTGCTGCATTGCATATTTAAATTGGGACTACGGACCGAGATCCGGGAGCTTTCCCCATGTACTGCATTGCATATTTAAATTGGGACTACGGATGTCACGACCCAAATTTCCCTCTGTTGGGTATCGTGATGGCAACTAGTCTTAGGGAATAGGTAAGCCTAACATTTCCACTGAACAACAACAATAATAAAGGAATTTTAACAGTTTAAAAATAGAATTCTTGACAGAGTTTACAACTTCCCAAAACCTGGTAAATACAAGTCATAAGCTCTACGAAATCTTTCTACCAAATCTAAATACAACTGTCTACGAATAAGTAAGTACAGTTGAATAAAAATAAAACAGGAAGGTGACTCTGAAGCCTGCGAACGCAGCAACAGGTTACCTTGAGTCTCCTCAGCAATGATCTGGGCAGCTACTAACAACAATAACCTGGATCTGCACACAAAAATGTGCAGAAGTGTAGTATGAGCACACCACAGCGGTGCCCAGTAAGTATCAAGACTAACCTCGGTGAAGTAGTGACGAGGACTAGTCAAGACACCACTGGTCTAATAAGTAAAAAGACAAAAATTTACAAATAACCGAAACATATTATCTATCTAAAGATTTTTCGATATAATTAACGGTACGATAGAATAATACGGAAGAAAACTCAATAATTAGGATCAACGGACATCATAATAGAAATACGCAAAGAAAATGGAAAGAATGCAATCCAAATGTCGGGAATCACAACCCAATAAAACACTAGCAACTCCGCATTGCATCAATTTATTCACGTCAGGCCTTAGCCAATAAACTCAATAAAGTTGGTCAAACCTTCGAGTGAAAACCTTAAAATCGTGAGTTTATTTCAAAAGCTTTAAAGACACTTCGGAATAAAGAAATTTCTTCTTTGAAACATACTTCCTCTGAATGTATATTTATATATTTTTATAAATAGATATCTTTAAAACATAGTCCCTTAAAAAATACGTGGCGTTCAAATATGCTTTCCCAAATACTGCTCTTTCAAATATCATTCTTTTCTGCAAGACAAATACTTTTCAAATATACTTTTGAAATAGAAGTCCTTCAGACATAATTTTNGAAAGCTCCCGGAATCTGGGCCTTAGTCACAATTTAAATATGCGATGCAGTACGGGGGGAAAGCTCCCGGATCTCCGTCCGTAGTCTCAATTTAAATATGCATTGCAGTACAGGGGAAAGCTCCCGGATCTTCGTCCGTAGTCCAAATTTAAATATGCAATGCAGTACAGGGGGAAATCTCCAGGATCTCTGTCCGTAGTCCCAATTTAAATATGCAATGTAGTACATGCGGAAAGCTTCCGGATCTCGGTCTGTAGTCCCAATTTAAATATGCAATGAAGCTGAGGAAAACAACCCGAATGCGATAGAAACAACATATATTGCCACAACTGGCGCAAAATCAAACAAGACCAAATGCAAAGTGCGATGAGCAAATCAATACAAAGACTTAAATCACAAAATTGTAAAAACTCACTCATAAGAAGTAGCCACTGAAAGGAATGCCAAACACAATCAACATAGAAGACTCAATCCTAAGGGGTAGTTCTCCCACGCAAGGTTAGGCAAGATACTTACCTTGACTGCCCTAATCAACTCAAAACCACGCTCTTGCCATGAGTATCCAACTCCGGGGGGCCCAAATCTACACAATTCGATTGCATAGTGTAAATATCATCTCAAGGAAACAAAATAACTAATAAGTTCGAAGCTTATACGCGAAATTAGGAAATTCCCCCAAAAAGTTCCCTGGGACCACGTCTCGGAATCGGGTAAAAATTATATTTTTCGGACACCCATTCACTCACGAGTCTAAACATATGAAAATCTCTCAAATCAAATGTCAAAAACCTAATCAAAACTCAACAATTTGGTTTATGAAGTTTATCAAATATTTTTCCCAAATCTTCCACCCAAATTCGAATTCTAAGGACCGGATTTAAGTTATGAATCATGGAAATTGATCTAAGTAGGTTAGAAATCACTTACCCAAGGAACCCAGGTGCAAAAGTCTTCAAAAATCGCCTTTCCCGAGCTCCAAAATTCGAAATAGTGAAAATAGGCTTAAGCCCTCGAATCTGATATAATTGCCCAACAATTTCCGCACCTGTGCCCCTGGGACCGCACCAGGTGCGAAAACCCACTAAAAGGCCTGGGGTCGCACCTACGGTCAAATGGCCGCACCTGCAGCTCCGCATCTGCGGAAAACAAACCGCACCTGCGAGGACTGGGTGATTGGGCCAAGTCTGCACCTGCGAGCTCCTTGCAACACCTGCATGTCCGCAGCTGCGGAAGGTCTATCACAGGTGCGAGACACCAGAACCAGCAATGGTTCAGCTGTCTTCCAAGTTCAAATATCACCCGATGAGCATCTGAAACAATACTTGAGGCCCCCGGGACCCCGTCCAACCACACACACCAGTCATATAACCTAACACGGACTCGCTCGAGGTTTCAAACCACATAAAACAACACTAAAAAGATGAATTAGACTAAAAATATATGAAATTTCTCAAAACATCTATAAACATTAAGTTTTTCATTTAAGGTCTTAATCACGTCAAACTAAGTCTGTTTCTTACCAAATTTCACAGATAACACATATAAACCTTTATATTTTTTAGAAAACAATTTTCTTTAATAATTCATTTCTCGGACTGGGACCTCGGAATTCGATTTCGGGCATATGCCCAAGTCCCATATTTTCCTACGATCCCTCCCGGACCGTCAAATCATGGGTCCGTTTTTTATTACCAAAATCGTTGACCGAAGTCAACTTTATTCAAATTTCTAATACAAAATTATCATTTTTATCAGTTTTTCACATAAAGGCTTCTCTTCTACACGCCTGGGCTGTGCACGCAAATCGAGGTGAGATAGAAGGAGGTTTTCACGACCTCGGAACACAAAATTAGCTAGAAAATACGGGATGAACTTTTGGGTCATCACAATCTCCCCCTCTTAAACAAACGTTCGTCCTCGAACGTGCCAAGATTCACTTTGAACTCATCCAATCACTGATTGCGCACTTCGAACACACACCCACGGGTGATCCCACGTCACCCCAACCTACATAAGCCTGATAACACCATCACAATTGCAATATAGCCTTCTCATCATCATCGATAAGCCTCATACCTCAATTCCTCACCTTCTACTTTTTTCCAACAGACCTGATTCTAAATCCATATCCGTCATTAGCCTCAACCAGCTGCATCAACTCAGGTTTACGCCCACAAAGCACGACCACACAACATAGCACATCACATGTAGGCTCAATAGCACTTTTGATCACAATTGCTTCCCGAAGTCAACTCAACATTGGCAATTAGTCCCACATATGGAAGAACCCTGTTTCCAAATCCCGTAATACCGATAATGATGCAATAAACACGAAGAACTCATCATTAGACACCTGAATCACCGAGTCACAGCTAACACCACAAGGCACACATCCCGCAAGCTAAATTAAAGAAGCACATAACGAAATGGCTGAGTATTAAAATTGAAGCATATAAAGGTACTATCAAACAAGCCCATGGGCATAACTCACTATCAATAATGACTTACCAAAAGTAGTATAACAAGGAAGAAGCAAAGCATATGAACAAATCACAAGGATTCCATCCTGATAAAAAATTCCACCGTGGTACTCAGCCCGGTCCAAACATATCCAATCACAAAGAAGCACAAGGGTCTCGCCCTCAACTCTATGTCACATGTCGAATATATATCATACCAATAGATATCTCCCGCTAATTCATCTCGGCTAACAAAATCATAGCGCTCACTTAACTCACATCTCAATAGAGTATCAAATCACAGCTCGTAAACAAAATACATAGGAAAATCACATAAAGCTTACCACGAAGGACGACATGGACTCACTTCCAGTTTCACCACTAGCAAGGATGAATAAAATAATGATAGAAACAGGCTACCATTCATAGAATCTCCCAATAGGAGCAAGCACAAAATAAAGTGCAACACATGAAACTCACTCATAAATGAAACAACAAATAATGGAAACTCGTCCTGACCAACATGACTATAGTGAAATACAATGGTCCCCCCCTTTAGCACATCAAGCCATACCTGGGTGATGATATCTGACACGACGACCTCTAGCCTACTATATGTAACACATCAACGGGTTGGTCCTCCCCCTTTTGGGAGCCTTCTACCCACCTGAATACCCTGCTATAACACACCTACCCGAATCTTGGAACAATCTCTCACCCTGTGGCTAAAATCTCCATACTGAAAACAATCTCTCTGTTGATGTGACTGTGGAAAAAATACAATACGGATCCTCTGAGACCCATGAGTACCTGAAAAGCTCCCATGCGAAGCTGGTAATGCAAATTGAACTGGCTGACCCACAAAACCTCTACTGTGGGAGGAGGGGGGATGGGGGGTACCCTGCTTCCATATAAAGGACTGGTGAATTTCTCCGATCTACGAGGCCTCCTTGCCTCCCTGAACCCTCACTCCCGATCTCGTATGTCCTCTCGTTCCTGATCCCACAAGTTCTCTAACCGCTGAGCGATCCCTACTACCTGCTGAAACGAGGAATCCGACTCTAACTCTCGAGTCCTGCTGAACCGAATATCATTCTTGAGTCCCTAAATGAATCTACGGATTCGCCTCCTCACTGAAGCAACCAACTGATGTACATAACTGGCCGACTCACTTAATCTGACGGCGTACTCCAATGGGGACATGGTGCCCTACCACAACTGGTCAAACTCCGCACGCCGAACATTCCAAGGAACTGAGGTGCAACCTCCCTCAAAACATCTTCGAAAACTGAATCCATGCTAGTGAAGCTAGCTCGGCCAGATCACCCCAACTCATATGCCGCCACTGCTGATCGACCCACTACTCTGGACCTGAGACGTGACAAAAGTAATCCTGTTCGTCTCCACAATACCCAACGTACAAAGAATATAGTGACACTCCTCCAGAAAACCCTGAGCATTATCCGCCGCCAATCTACTGAAAGATAGAAGGGTGGTACTTCCAGTACCTCTAAATCCTAAGATGCTCTTCCTCCGATGTTGCTGTCCTAATCACGGGCTGAACTGAAACCACATGTCGTGCTGCCATGACAACTGGAAACTGACCAATATGATCTCGCTGCTCTTGAGTGTAGACGGTAGGAGTCTGAACTCCTCCCCTTATCTGTGAAGCAAGTGATGCACTAAAATCAACCCTGCCTGAGTCGATGTACCAATTGTATTCAAAACTGCGCTTAGGTCTCCTAATGTCCGGGGTAGTAACAGGTGCCCCAAGTACCTGTCCCCCAACTAGAACTACTGGCGACTCCTCAACGGCTACTCTGGTAGGGGTCTTAACTGCGACACGTGCTCCTCGTTGGCCTCTGTCTCTGTCCCTTGCGACATTTGCTTTGGGGTAACATCATCAGGAACCGTCGTTTGTGTCCTCACCATCGCTGAGAGAATGGAACGATAATTTCAAACTTCAAAATCAATAAACTCGCACGATAGGAATGCATGAAGTGAAATAGTCCTAATAATTCCGTAGCCTCTCGAAGATAATTAGAGACGTCTCCGTACCGATCCGCAAGACTCTACTAAACTCGCTTATGACTCGTAGCACCTATGAACCTAGAGCTCTGATACCAACTTGTCACGAACCAAATTTCCTTCTGTTGGGTATCGTGATGGCACCTAGTCTTGGGGACTAGGTAATCCTAACATTTCCACTGAACAACAACAATAATAAAGGAATTTTAACAGTTTCGAAATAGAAATCTTGACAGAGTTCACCATTTCCAAAAACCCGGTAAATACAAGTCATAAGCTCTACGAAATCTTTCTACCAAATCTAAATACAATTTTCTAGGAATAAGTAAGTACAGTTGAATACAAATAAAACAGTAAGGTTACTCCAAATCCTGCGAACGCATCAGCAAGTTACCTTGAGTCTCCTCAGCAATGATCTGCGCAGCTACTAAAAACAATAACCTGGATCTGCACACGAAAATGTGCAGAAGTGTAGTATGAGCACACCACAGCGGTGCCCAGTAAGTATCAAGACTAACCTCAGTGAAGTAGTGACGAGGACTAGTCAAGACACCACTGGTCTAATAAGTAAACAGACATAAATGTACAAATGACCGAAACATAATATCTATCTAAAGATTTTTCGATATAATTAATGGTACGATCGAATAATACGGAAGAAAATTCAATAATTAGGATCAATGGACATCATAATAGAAATACGCAAAGAAAATGGAAAGAATGCAATCCAAATGCCGGGAATCACAACCCAATAAAACAATAGCAACTCCGCACTGCATCAATTTATTCACGTCAGGCCTTATCCAATAAACTCAATAAAGCTGGTCAAACCTTCGAGCGAAAACCTTTAAATCTTGAGTTTATTTCAAAAGCTTTAAAGATACAATCATTTCGGAATAGAGAAATTTCTTCTATGAAACATACTTCTTCTGAATGTATATTTATATATTTTTATAAAGAGAGATCTTTAAAACATAGTCCCTTAAAAAATTCGTGGCGTTTAAATATACTTTTCCAAATACTGCTCTTTCAAATATCATGTTTTCTGCGAGACAAATACTTTTCAAATATACTTTCGAAATAGAAGTCCTTCAGACATAATTTATTCCTGGAGATAATTGCTTTTCAGCTATACTTTTCAATATGTATATACATATATCTTTCGATCCAAATCTCCTCAATGATAAAACCACCGGAACTCAGTCCGCAACTCAGGATTTGTCTTGCAATACAATACAGTGGGAAAGCTCCCGGAATCTCGTCCGTAATCCCAATTTAAATATGCGATGCAGTACAGGGGGAAAGTTCACGGATCTCCGTCCGTAGTCCCAATTTAAATATGCATTGCAGTACAGGTGGAAAGATCTCGGATCTCCATCCGTAGTCCCAATTTAAATATGCAATGCAGTACAGGGGAAAGCTTCCGGTGCTCCGTCCGTATTCCCAATATAAATATGCAATGCAGTACAGGCGGAAAGCTCCCGGTTCTCCGTCTGTATTCCCAATATAAATATGCAATGCAGTACAGGGGAAAAGCTCCCGGATCTCTATCCGTAGTCCCAATTTAAATATGCCATGCAGCCACTGAGGAAAACAACCAGAATGCGATAGAAACAACATATATTGCCACAACCGGCGCAAAAGCAAACAAGACCAAATGCAAAGTGTGATGAGAAAATCAATACAAAGACTTAAATCACAAAATGGTAAAAACTCACTCATAGGAAGTAGCCACTGAGAGGAACGCCAAGCACAAAGAGAAACAACATAAAGAGGGGAAACCAAGGCAAATATAACAACGATTCTATCTTCAAGTTCGCAACCAAGAAACCAAATATTACTTAGACAATTTGAACAAATGCTCAATAAATAGGCAGCATCATAGAAATACCATGAACATTGGCGGTCATCAAATAAACCTAAGTAGTACTTGAGGGGAAAATCATTTAAATCACAATGTATGACTCACGGGCATGCTTGACCAACGTATAGATATTCAGAATTACTTGTTAGACATTTATAGGATGAGATTATAGTACTTTTAGTCACATAGGCAGAGTATGAAGAAAGATATAATATAATGGTAGGAAAACCAAAGTCTTCATTTAATTCAATTAAGATCATATAAGAAACAACAAATGCTAGGCAAGTACATCTAATTTGAGTAGGAACAGATGAAACTAGAAATAAGGAATTCAGATATAACAAGTTCAATTCATATACGGGGAACATAAGGACCTAAAATCCCTAAGGGGCAATATATTTGCAAATAAGTCCGAGTACGCACTCGTCACCTCGCGTACGCGGACTACAATCAACATAGAAGACTCAATCCTAAGAGGTAGTTCCCCCACACAAGGTTAGGCAAGATACTTACCTTGACTGCGCTAATCAACCCAATACCATGCTCTTGCCATGAGTATCCAACTCCGGGTGGCCCAAATCTAGACAATTCGATTGCATAGTGTAAATATCATCTCAAGGCAACAAAATAACTAATAAGTTCGAAGCTAATACGCGAAATTAGGAAATTCGCCCAAAAAGTTCCCCAGGTCCACGTCTCGGAATCGGGTAAAAATTATATTTCCCAGACACCCATTCACTCACATGTCTAAACATATGAAAATCTCTCAAATTGGAGGTCAAAACCCAAATCAAAACTCAATAATTTGGTCTATGAAGTTTATCAATTTTTTTTTTCAAAATCTTCCACCCAAATTCGAAGTCTAAGGACCAGATTTAAGTTAGGAATCATGGAAATTGATCTAAGTAGGTTAGAAATCACTTACCCAAGTTACCCAGGTGCAAAAGTCTTCAAAAATCGTCCTTCCCGAGCTCCAAAATTCGAAATGGTGAAAATAGGCTTAAGCCCTCGAATCTGAATAATTGCCCAGCAATTTCCGCACCTGCACCCCTGGTGCGGTCCCGCACCTGTGGAAATACCATCGCAGGTGCGAAAACCCACTAAAAGGCCTGGGGTCGCACCTGCGGTCAAATGGCCGCACCTGCGGCTCCTCATCTGCGGAAGGTCCATCGCAGGTGCGAGACACCAGAACCAACAATGGTTCAGTTGTCTTCCAAGTTCTAATATCAGCTGATGAGCATCCAAAACTATATCCAAGGCCCCCGGGACCCCATCCAACCACACACACCAGTCATATAACCTAACACGGACTCGCTCAAGGTTTCAAACAACATAAAACAACACTAAAACGATGAATTAGACTAAAAATCCATGAAATTCCTAAAAACTTCTATAAATATTAAGTTTTGCATTTAAGGTATGAATCACGTCAAACTAAGTCCGTTTCTTACCAAATTAGACATATAACACATTTAAATCATATCGAACCTGTACCGGGCACCGGAACCTTGATACGGGCCCGATATCACACGTTTCACCTCAAATTTCATTTTCAAAAAACCTTTATATTTTTTAGAAAAAAAATTTCTTTAAAAATTCATTTCTCGAACTTGGGACCTCGGAATTCGATTCCGAGCATATGCGCAAGTCCAATATTTTCCTACGGACCCTCCGGGGCCGTCAAATCACGGGTTCGGGTCCGATTACCAAAATCATTGACCGAAGTAAACTTTATTCAAATTTGTAATACAAAATTATCATTTTTATTAGTGTTTCACATAAAGGCTTCCCGCCTACACGCCCTGGCTGTGCACGCAAATTGAGGTGAGATAGAAGGAGGTTTTCACGACCTTTTGGTTCATCGCAACGGACCGAGATTCGGGAGCTTTCCCCCCGTACTACATTGCATATTTAAATTGGGACTATAGACCGAGATCCGGGAGCTTTCCCCCTGTACTGCATTGCATATTTAAATTGTGCCTACGGACCGAGATCCGGGAGCTTTCCCCCTGTACTGCAGCGCATATTAAAATTGTGACTACGGACGAGATTCCGGAAGCTTTCCCCCCTGTACTGCATTGCATGAAAAATTCTGAGTTGCGGACTGAGTTCCGGTGGTTTTATCATTGAGGAGATTTGGATCGAAAGATATATATATATATATATATACACACACACACACACACACACACACACACACACATTGAAAAGTATAACTGAAAAGCAATTATCTCCAGGAAAAGTTATGTCTGAGGGACTTCTATTTCGAAAGTATATTTGAAAATTATTTGTCTTGCAAGAAAATGATATTTGAAAGAGCAGCACTTGGGAAAGTATATTTGAACACCATGTATTTTGAGGGGACTATATTTTAAAGATCTCTTTTTATAAAAATATATAAATATACATTCAGACAAAGTATGTTTCCAAGAAGAAATTTCTCTATTCCCGATATGATTATATCTTTAAAGCTTTCGATATAAACTCACGATTTAAAGGTTTCACTCGAAGGTTTGACCAACTTTATTGAGTTTATTGACTAAGTCCTGATGTGAATAAATTGATGCAGTGCCGAGCTGCTAGTGTTTTTATTGGGTTGTGATTCCCGACATTTGACTTGCATTCTTTCCATTCTCTTTGCGTATTTTTATTATGCTATTCGTTGATATTAATTATTAAATTTTTTTTCGTATTATTTGATCGTATATTTAATTAAATCAAAAAATCTTTAGATAGATATTATGTTTCGATCATTTGTACATTTATGTAACGACCCGGTCGGTCGTTTTAAGAATAAGCGCCGATCCCCTGTTAACCGCTTCTCCCATGTCTAATTAAGTTATTGGAACATGTCGGAGCATTGAGTGATGAAATTCGGGGTGATTTTGGACAAAAGTCCATAAATGCGGAATTTAGCTTTAGAATTTGGCTGTAGCTAGAGCTGTGTGAAGAGGGATCCGGAATGGAATTCCGTCAACTCGGTTAGCTCCGTTGGCTGATTTCGAGGTTAGGAGCGTGTTCGAAATGTGTTTTCGATGTCGGTTGTGGATTTAGGCTTGAATTGGCGAAAGTTAGAATTTCGGCGATTTCGGCCGATAGGTGAAATTTTAATATCGGACTCGGAATGGAATTCTGAAAGCGACAGCAGGTCCATAATGTCATTCGTGACCTTTGTGCAAAATTTATGGTCATTCGGATGAGTTTTGACGTGTTTCAACATTGGATGAGGATTCTAGAAATTTCATAAGTTCTTAGGCTTGAATCGATGCATAATTGATGATTTTGATGTTATGAGATGTGTTTTTTAGGCTCCACCAAGTTTGAACAAAGTATTAGGGTCAGTTGGTAGGTTTGGTTGAGGTCCCGGGGGCCTCGGGGTTGTTTCAGATGCCCAACTGGTGAGTTTGGGACTTTGAGAGCAGCTGCGCCATTCTGGTTCTGGTGTCTCGCACCTGCGATGGTATTTCCGCAGGTGGGGACACGCAGGTGCGAAGGGGGTGCACGTAGGTGCGGACGTAGCTTAGGCTGGCCCGACTCGCAGGCATGGAAGAGTATCCACCTGAGATCCAGCCACCGCAGGTGCGACCCCATATGGTTTAATGAGTTTTCGCACCTGCGATTGTGTTTCGGCAGGTGCGGCACCGCAGGTGCGATCCCAGTGTCGCAGCTGCGAAACATCTTGGCTGGTTATACCAAAAATTCGAGGGTTGGGAATTCATAATCCCAAATTAATTGTGAGCTCGGAACTTGGCAATTTTCAGTGGGATTTGAAGAGGAGAATCATAGGTAACGTTTTCTAACCTTAATCCATATGTATATCAATAATCTCTATTAATTTCCTCAATCTAATCAATGAAATTTGATTAAATTGGGATGAAATTTCCCCGAGTAGAAATATGAGGATTTAGGGAGATTTAGACGTCGGATTTTGTTGATTCTTGTTCGAGTGGGTTCATGAGAGAATGGGTGTACGGGAAATATAAAATTTACCCGATTCCAAGACGTGGGCCGGGGGTACTTTTTGGGCGAATTTCCTAATTTTGCATATTAGCTTAAAAATAATTAGCTATTTTGTTCCCTTGAAGTGATATTTACACCATGCAATCGATTTGAATAGATTTGGGTCACCCAGAGTCAGATACTCGTGGAAAGCGCGTGGTATTGAGTTGATAAGCACAGTCAAGGTAAGTGGCTTACCTAATTTTGTGTTGGGGACTTCCGCTTAGGCATTTTATACTGATTTTGTTACGTGGACGCCGTGTACGTGAGGTGACGAGTCCGTACACGGGTCATTGTTGCTAAAATCCTATTTTTAATTCCATGAAATCACTCATTTTCATTCATATATTATTGTTTCCTGTCTTAACTGAGTAGTTAGCGTAAGAGTAAGCATGCCTACCTGTCCTCACTTGATTTCTCTTAGTTGCTACTAGTCGCACCATGATTAGGTAGCTTTACTCTATTCTGGCCTGTTATTTTTTTCTTGGACTGTTTATTTAAGCTGTATCCGACATACTTCTGCTTCACATATTTAAATTGGGACTATGGACCAAGATCCGGGAGCTTTCTCCCTGTACTGCATTTCATATTTAAATTGGGACTATGGACCAAGATCCGGGAGCTTTCTCCCTGTACTGCATTTCATATTTAAATTGGGACTACGGACCGAGATCCAGGAGCTTTCCCCTATACTGAAATTCATATTTAAATTGGGACTACAGACAGAGATTCGGGAGCTTTCCCCTTGTACTGCATAGCATATTCAAATTGGGACTACGAACTGAGATCCAGGAGCTTTCCCCTTGTACTGCATTGTACATTTACTGTTAAGATATATATTGTGTTGAGCCGAGGGCTCTCTGTTTGTTGTAATTCTCCTAGTTTCCATTAATCCTGTTTATCATTACTCATCTATGTTTTCACTGTTTTATATTTATATTGACTTGTTTTAAAAACTTAGTAGAGCCTCAACCTGACCTCGTCACTACTTGACTGGGGTTAGGCTTGGCACTTACGAAATACTGTATGTGGAGTACTCACGCCCTTTCCTGCGCATGTTTTCCCCATGCGAAGATCCAGGTACCAGCACCCAGTATCATGGCTAGGAGTCGTTCTAGCAGCTGCCAGGAGACCGCGAGGTAATTCTGTCGCATCCGCAGAATCCCACGAGTCCCGTTCTACTCTAGTATAGGCATAGAAGACTTATGTATTTTTCCACTATTTCATTGTGTAAAGCTACATTTAATATAGAGATTGTGACTATAGTGACATTCCGGATTTTGGGAAGTGAAAGTGTATATGCTGAGCAGCTATGTTATATCTACTTGAGTGCTTTTCTGTCTTTATTTTATTGATTCTATCGTTTTCCGCAAATTTTAGGCTTACCTAGTCGTAAGAGACTAGGCGCCGTCATGATACCTTTCGGAGGGCAAAATGGGTCGTGACAATTTATGTCTTTTTACTTATTGGACCAGTGATGTCTTGACTAGTCCTCATCACTACTTCACCGAGGTTAGTCTTGATACTTACCGGGCACCGCTGTGGTGTGCTCATACTACACTTCTGTGCATTTTTGTGTGCAGATCCAGGTAATTATCGTTATTAGCTGTGTGGATCGTTGATGAGACTCAAGGTAACCCTGTTGCTGCGTTCGCAGGCTTCAGAGTAACCTTCCTATTTATGTCAACTGTACTTATTATTTTTAGACAGTTGTATTTAGATTTGGTTGAAAGATGTCGTAGAGCTTATGACTTCTATTTATCGGGTTTTGGGAAATTGTAAATTCTGTCAAGATTTCTATATCGAGTCTGTTATAATTCCTTTATTATTGTTGTTGTTCAGTGAAATTGTTAGGCTTACCTAGTCCCTAAGACTAGGTTCCATCACGATACCCAACGGAGGGAAATTTGGGTCATGACAAACTCAACACTGCAATAGTCTCCACATCAGGCCTTAGCCAACAATCCCAATAAATTGGTCAAAAATCTTCGAGTGTAAACTTTCACCCGCAAGTTTTTACATTGAAAGCTTTAAGGTATAAATCCTTTTCAATGGAAAATTCTTTTGAAATATATTTTCCTAGTAAATGCCTCTCAAACAAAGTTTTCTTCAAGATAAATGCTTTTCAAATATACTTTTTCAAAGAAAATGTCCTCCAAACAAAGTTTTTCTTCAACATAAACGCTCTTTAAATATACTTTTCCAGAAAAATGTACTTCAACATAGTTTTATTCAAGATAAATGCTTTTCAATTGGACTTTCCAAATCAATGTCCTTCCAATAGATTTTTTTAAATAAAATCTACCGGGATCCCATCACGTAGTTCCCAATTTATCATACAATACAGGGGATCTTCCGGAATACGTCTGTAGTCCCAAAAAAAATATGCAGTGCTGGGGATCTCCCGGAATACGTCTGTAGTCCCAAAATAAACATGAAGTACAGGAGGATCTCCCTGAATACGTCCGTAGTCCCAATTTAAATATGCAGTGCAGGGGGATCTCCCAGAATATGTCTGTAGTCCCAATTTAAATATGCAGTACAGGGGGATCTCCTAGAATACGTCCGTAGTCCGAATCGAAATATGTAGTACATGAGATCTCCCGGAATACGTATGTAGTCCCAATTTAAATATGCAGTGCAACAAACAAAAACAACAATTGTAGCATGGCAGAAAACTCGTACATCACCACATCAAATACAAAGCAACCATGACAACAATACAAAGTTCGCGAATAAATAAATACAAGAACTTCAATTCCCAAATAAACAGTAGAACATCGTTCAAAAGTAATAATCACGGTAAAGAACGCTAAGTGTAAAGAGAACAGCTTAACTAGGGAAAAACAAGACGTAGAAACGAATCTACAATATTCAATCCAACAATAAGAAGCCAACAGAAGTCAAATAATTTCAAGTAAGGACACGTCGACTAAGATATAAGTTATCTAAACTCCTTATAAGGTTGAGCAATTTTGAGAGATATTCAACAATTCAAATGAGGGTAAGCAGTAAAAGATACTCGTAACTCCAATCAAGGCTAAACAATTATAGAATAGATAATACAAATTTCAATGAGATAGACAATTTATGAAAATATAGCATGACGATAGAAGAGGTAAAACATTTGGTTAAGTCAAATCAGGGTCAAGTAGGCGGTAAGGGTCAATCCTAAAGCAATTATCTCAATCTGTCATGACCCGAATTTCCCACCGTCGGGATCGTGATGGAGCCTAACATTGAACCCGCTAGAAAAGCCAACGTTAATTTTTATTTACCTTATTCATTTATTTTTAACAGATAACAGGTGATGTACAAATCAGCGGAAATAAAGGTGCGAAAGAAAACAAAGTCTAACAACTTGATTAAATGCCATTACAAAATTCATAATACTAGACCATGAATTTGGTGTCACAACTTCACGGACTGTCTATGTGTACTACATATAAAGGTCTGAACAAAATAAATACATCTGTCTCAGAATAAAGAAGAACATAATGGAAATAAAGTAGGAGGGGACGCCAAGGCCTGCGGACGCCTGCAGGACTACCTCGGAATCTCCAAATGGACTGAAGGCAGCCTCCTGACTCTAAGGTCTGTAGGGTCCTGTACCGGGATCTGCACAAAAGTGCAGAGTGTAGAATCAGTACAACCGACCCTATGTACAGAGTAAGTGTCGAGCCTAACCTCGACGAAGTAGTGACGAGGCTAGGACACGACAACCAAATAAACCTGCACAGTTTAATCATATACGAAACAAAACCATAATATTGACAAGAAATAAGCAGCTAGATACCAAAGAAGGAAGGGGGAAACATGTTGAAGAGAGAGAATATCAAATAATGGAAATAACGAGGTGAAACAGCAACTCAACTAGCAACTTAAACAACAGAAAGTAGTAACTGAAAGAAAACAATGCACGGCATCACCCTTCGTGCTTTTACTCTCGTCCTCACCAAACAATAAGTAGAATACACGGCATCACCCTTCGTGCTTTTACACTCATCCTCACAATAAATCAATAGAAATGACACGTCATCACCCTTCGTGCTTTTAAATTCATATAATGGCACGGCATCACCCTTCGTCCTTTTACTCTCATCCTCACAATATTATACACGACATCACCCTTCGTGCTTTACACTCTTCCTCACCCAAAAAAATCAATAACAGCAATCCGGCAAAAAAATCAAAAATATAATATAATAATAAGAACCATAACGTCCCGACAAGGGAGCCAACAGTAGAATCAATATCATCCCGGCAAGGGAAACAACTTTAATCAATCTCACTTAGTTATTCAATTTCACGAAATAATTCTCAACTTGAACCAATACTCGGCAATGATCAATACCAAGGAAAATTCTACTAACATGAACAATCATCAAATTAAACTCAAGTAATGTTTAATGAAAAATCACATATAGTTCAATATTCGACTCACGGGCATGATTGACACCAACGTATAGATACTCGTCACCACACCTATACGTTGAACATATCACTAACACGTAACATATAAGACACAACACCTATTCCTTCAAGCTAAGGTTAAGCCAAACACTTACCTCGAATTGCACGACCAAACTCAAGCCTCAATTACCTCTTTCCCTTTAGAATTCGCCTCCAATTCAATTGTATCTAGATATAATCAGCTTAATAATATCAATAAATGCTAAATAATTCGACCCCAATGCTTAATTATGAGTTTTCTATCATTCTTCCCAAAGAGTAAAAAATCGACTCGGGGCCCGCTTGGTCAAAACACGAGGTTCATACCAAAACCCGATCACTCATTCACCCACGAGCCCGAATATGTAATTAGTTTCGGAATCTGACCCCAAATCGAGGTCTAAATTTCCAAATTTGTAAAATCCCTAATTTCTAGCCTTCAAGAATAGGATTTAGGCCTAGAATCTAATGGGTGTTAATGGAAAATGAAGAAAACGAGTTTAAGAACAAAAACCTAGAACTTGGTTGTGAAATCCCTCTTCAAAAATCGCCCCTAAGCTTCCTTGGCTTTGAAAATATGAAGTTATGGCTAAAATCTCATTTTTCTACTGTTTTAAGTGCTGGGCGACAGTACTCAATGCGTTCGCGTAAGCACTGACGCGTTCGCGAAGGGCAACCTATTAGAGGACTTATGCGATCGCAAGATGAGTTGTGCGTTCGTGAAGGCTTAGCCCTGCCCACCTTCGCGTTCGCGTATAAGGGGTCGCGTTCGCAAAGCTCTCCTAGGTTCATGGCCAGCGCCCCCCCTCCCCCCCCACCCCAATAACTGTGCGTTTGTGTTTGACCTGGTGCGTTCGCGTAGAGTAATTTTCCAATGCTCCGTGTTTGCACCCTAGCCCCAGCCCCACTTACTCTTCGCGTTCGCATGGGTTACCATGCGTTTGCATAGAACAACTTTCCAGACACCAGAAACAGCACCCTCACATGATTTTCTAAGTTCAAAAACAATCTGACGCCTATCCGAAACTCACCGAAGCCTTCGGAGCTCCAAACAAAACATGTAAAAAAACCTTTAAAATATCCTACGGACTAATTTAGCATAAAAATCAAAGGTAAATCTCAAGAACTTTCAAAGTTTCAATTTCACAACTACGGGTCTGAATCACGTCAAATGACCTCCATTTCTTACCAAATTTTACAAGCATCACCCAAATACCATATTAAACCTCTACCGGGATTCGGAACCAACATACGGGCCCAATACCATCAATTTCAAATATAATCAAATTTCCAATAAAATTCATATAATTTCAGTAAAACAATTACTTTCAAAAATTCATTTCTCAGACTTGGGACTTCGGAATTCAATTCCGGGCATACGCGCAAGTTCGAAATTAGCATTTTTATCAGTTTTTCACATAAAATCTTTCCGGTTATCTGCCCGGACTACGCACGCAAAACGAGGTGAGACAAAAGGAGGTTTTCAAGACCTAGGAACACAGTTTTGACTTATAAAATGAGAGATGACTTTTTAAGTCATCACATTCTCCACCTCTAAAACAAACGTTCGTCCTCGAACGAACATAAAAAAGTACCTGAATCGGGGAAAAGATGGGGATACCGGCTCCGCAGATCGGACTCGCACTCCTAGGTAGCTGCCTCGGCAAGCTGACCTCTCCACTAAACACGAACCGAAGGATAACTCTTTGATCTCAACTGACGAACCTGCCGGCCTAATATGGCTATCGGATCCTCCTCATAGGCCAAATCCTTGTCCAACTAGACACTACTGAAGTGTAACACATGGGATGGATTGTCGTGATACTTCCCAAGCATAGACACATGAAACACTGGATGCACAACTGATAAATTTGGTGGCAACGCAAGTCTATAAGCCACCTTTCCCACTCTATCAAGGATCTCAAAAGGACCGATGTACCTAGATCTTAGTTTGACCTTCTTTCCAAATCTCATCACGCCCTTCATAGGCGACAACCGAAGCAACACCCGCTCTCCGAAGATGAATGCCACATCACGAACTCTACGGTCGACATAACTCTTCTGCCTAGACTGAGTTGTACGAAGTCTATCTTGAATGATCTTAACCTTATCCAAGGCATCCGACACTAAGTCTGTACCCAACAAACGAGCCTCTACCAGCTCAAACCACCCAACCAGCGACCGACATCGCCTACTATATAATGCCTCATAGGGAGCCATCTGAATGCTCTACTGGTAGCTGTTGTTGTAGGCAAACTCAGCTAATTGCAAGAACTGATCCCAAGAACCTCCAAAGTCAATGACACATGCTCGTAGCATATTCTCCAAAATCTGAATAGTATGCTCGGACTGTCCGTCTTTCTGAGGATGAAATGATGTGCTCAACTCAACCCTTGTGCCCAACTCACACTGAACTGCCATCTAGAAATGCGAGGTAAACTGTGAACCTCGGTCAGAAATAATAGACACGGGCATACCATGAAGACGAACAATCTCTCTAATGTAGATCTCTGCCAATCTCTCCAAAGAATATGAAACTACCACAGGGATGAAATGTGCTGACTTGGTCAGCCTATCCACAATAACCCATACTGCATCGAACTTCCTCCGAGTCCGTGGGAGCCCAACAACGAAATCCATGGTGATACTCTCCCACTTCCACTCAGGAATCTCAATCTGCTGAAGCAATCCACCAGGCCTCTGATGCTCGTACTTAACCTGCTTACAATTCAAACACCGAGCTACATATGCCACAATATCCTTCTTCATCCTCCTGCACCAATAGTGCCGCCGAAAATCCTAATACATCTTTGCGGCACCCGAATGAATGGAGTACCGGGAACTATGGGCCTCCTCTATAATCAACTCACAAAGTCCACATTGGGCACACAAATACGACCCTGCATCCGTAAAACCCCATCATCACCAACTGTAACATGCTTGGCACCACCGTGCCGCATCGTGTCCCTAAGAACACACAAATGAGGATCATCATACTGCTGATCTCGGATACGATCAAATAATGAAGAGCGAGCAAATGTATAAACTGGAACACGACCGGGCTCGAAAATATCAAATCTCATGAACCGATTGGCTAAAGCCTGAACATCAAAAGAAAGCGGTCTCTCCCCGACCGGAATATAAGCAAGGCTACCCATACTGGCTGACTTCCTACTCAAAGCATCGGCCACCACATTGGCCTTCCTCGGATGATATAAGATGGTCATCTCATAGTCTTTCAAAATCTCCAACCATCTCATTTGCCTCAAATTCAACTCTTTCTGCTTGAACAAATATTGCAAACTCTTATGATCTGTGAACACCTCACATGACACGCCATACAGATAATTCCTCCAAATCATCAGCGCGTGGACAATGGCTGCTAACTTCAAGTCATGAACTGGATAACTCTTCTCGTGGATATTAAACTGACGCGAAGCATATGCAATGACCTTGTCATCCCGAGATGCATCACAATACACAGTATATGGCCCTAAACCTGTGGGCAAAACCAACACTGGCGCTGTAGTCAGAGATGTCTTGAGCTTCTGGAAGCTCGCCTCACACTCCTCTGACAACCTAAACTGGGCACCCTTCTGAGTCAACATGGTCATCGAGGTTGCAATAGACAAAAACCCCTCCACAAACTGACGGTAATAGCCCGCCAAACCCAAGAAACTCCGGATCTCTGTGGCTGATGTGGGTCTAGGCCAATCCTTGGCTGCTGAGATCTTCTTAGGATCCACCTGGATACCCTCCGCTGATACAACATGACCCAGGAATGCAACTGAACTCAACCAAAACTCACATTTCGAAAACTTGGCATATAACTGACTGTCCTTCAGAGTCTGGAGAATGACTCGAAGGTGCTGCTCATGCTCCTCTCGGCTGTGGGAATAAATTAGAATAACGTCAAAGAAGACAATCACAAAGGAATCCCAATAAAGCCAGAACATTCAGTTCAGCAAGTCCATGAAAGTTGTTGGGGCATTTGTCAACCCGAATGACATCACTAAAAACTCATAATGCCCGTACTGAGTGCGAAAAGTTGTCTTAGGGACATCGGATACCCTAATCCTCAACTGATAGTAGCCAGATCTCAAATAAATCTTCAAAAATACATTGGCACCCTGAAGCTGATCAAACAAATCATCAGTCTTCGGCAATGGATACTTATTCTTGATGGTTACCTTGTTCAACTGCCGATAATCTATGCACATCCTCATTGACTCATCCTTCTTCTTAACAAACAACACCGGCGCACCCCAAGGTGAAACACTAGGCCTAATAAAGTTATCAAGCAATTCTTGCAACTGTACTTTCAACTCCTTCAACTCTGGTGAGGCCATACGATATGGCGGAATAGAAATGGGCTGAGTGACCGAAGCCAAATCAATGCAAAAATCAATATCCCTGTCGGGTTGCATACCCGACAGGTCTACAGGAAACATCTCTGGAAACTCACGGATAATGGGCACAGACTCCATAGAAAGAACCTCGGCACTAGAATGACGAACATAGGCCAAATAGGACAAACACCCCTTCTCAACCCTACGTTGAGCCTTCATATATGAGATAACCTTGCTGGAAGAATGACTAGGAGTCCCTCTCCACTCCAGTCGAGGCAACCCCGGCAATGCTAAGGTCACGGACTTGGCATGACAGTCCAGTATGGCATGATAAGGCCACAACCAATCCATCCCCAAAATGACATCAAAATCTACCACGTCAAGGAGTAAAAGATCTACACTGGTCTCCAGACCACTAATAACCACTACACACGAATGGTAGACACGATCTACCACAATAGAATCACCCACTGGTGTAGATACATATATAGGAGTACTAAGAGAATCATGTGGCATGACCAAATAAGGAGCAAAATAAGATGACACATAGGAATATGTGGACTCTGGATCAAATAAAACGGAAGCATCCCTGCTAAAAGCTGAAACCATACCTGTGATAATCGCATCGGAGGCCTCAACCTCAGATCTGGCTGGAATAGCATAACATCGGGGCCCCACCAACCTGAACTACATCCCTAGGAAGGGCTCCTGCTGGCTGACCTTTACCTCTAGTAGCCTAGCCTTCACCTCTAACTGCCTGAACTCTACCTCTAACACCTTGACTCACACATCTGGCTGGCTGAGTGGGTGGTGGAACACCTGGTGCGGGAACCATGTACCCCGGACCACCACAAGTGTAACCATGTCTCGGCTGCTGAGACTGTTGGCCCTGAAGCTGACCCTGACGACCTGACTAACCACCCTGAAAACTCTGGAGCGGCGGTGCACTGATAGGAGCTGGTGGTGCACTATAGGGAAACTGATCAGAATACTGCATGTGGGAACCACGGCCACCTGGAGCACTGGGAGAAACCTGACGTGCTGACTGAAACAGCCTAGGAGGATAGCCCCTACCAAAAGAATCCATGCCTCCAGATGAGACACCACTGAACCGGCCAAAATGACGACGCCTTTTGTCAGACCCCTAACCACTCCCCTGTGATAGAACTATTTCAACTAGTCTGGCCACATTAGCTGCATCTTGAAAGGAAATATCACTCCCTGCCTCTCTAGCCATCTGCAATCTGATTGACTGAGCTAGTCCCTTAATAAACCTCTTCACCCTCTCTCGGTCGGTGGGAAGTATCATAATAACATGATGGTCCAAGGTAATGAATCTGGTCTAATACTGAGTGACGTTTATAGAACCCTACTGGAGATCCTCAAACTGCCTCCTATAATCCTCTCTCTGAGTGATAGGGAGAAACTTCTCCAGAAACAAATTGGAGAACTGGTCCCAAGTCAAAGACGGTGATATGGAAGCTGGAATAGGTTCGTGATGTTGTTTGTGATGTGTGCAAAATTTCAGGTCATTCGGACGTGATTTAGTTGGCTCGGCATCATTGGCAAATTTCGAAAGTTTAGAAATCCTTAGGCTTGAATTTCGGGTTAATTTGGTGTTTTGATGTCGTTTTGAGCGTTCCAAAGGTTCGACTAAGTTCGGGTGATGTTATATGAGGAGTTGGTATATTTGGTTGAGACCCGAGGGGCTCGGGATGATTTATGCTGGCCATTGGGCGGAGTTAGAAATTTGGAAAAATCTATTGCGCCGTTGTCTCTGGTTTTCCGCACCTGCGGAAGGGTGATCGTAGGTGCGGTTTGTGGCCGCAGATGCGAAATTTTTCCATGGGGAGAAGAACCATAGATGCTGTGAGTTGGACGCTTCTGCAAGACCGCAGGTGCAGTGCTTGGGGCGTAGATGCGGTCCTGGGTGTTTAAGCGAAAACCGCAGGTGCGGTTGATTGGACCGCAGAAGCAGTTGTGCATGTGCGGTGGAAGTGACCGCAGATGTGGTTTAGCTAGGCAGAACATATAAATTCAAGCCTTCGTGAAATTGGGTTATTTTTCCACTATTTGTGTTCGGACTTGGAGCTTTTGAGAGATTTTGAAGAGGGATTCAAGGGGAATCACTTTAAGGCAATATTTTTGAGCTCAATACTCGATTCTATGGTGATTTATAACTGATTAAGCATGAAATCTATGGGATTTAAAGGTTAAAATTGGGGAATTATGGATTGGAACTTGAGGCCAAGAATTGGGTGATTGAGGGGTCAAACGAAGTTAGATTTTTATAAATTTGGTATGTTTGGACTCGTGACAGGTTAAGGATTCTGGCCTATTTCGGGATTTTGATTTGATTTGATAACTTTCGCGTGGGCTTTGTTCCTTTGGCATGTATTAATGATATGACTCTGATTTTGGATAGATTCGGGGCGATTTGAGGTCGAGTCGAGCAGCAAGGACATCGCGAAGTAGATTTTCATGCGGTTTAAGGTAAGTAACAATTGTAAATCTAGACTTCAGGGTATGAAACCCTAGAATTCCGTACTATTTTGATAAACGAGGTGTACATGCTAGATGACGGGCATGCACCAGTAGGGATTGTGACTTGGTCCGTCCCGTGGCAATCGTATAGTTGCATAGTTTGATAAACTCTATATGATATCTATGTGATTTAGAAATGATTTTGTTAACTTGGGCCGAATGCCATGTTTGGGGCCTTGTGTCATACCGTTGGACCCTTACGGGTACTTTACTATTATCCTCACATAGTTTTTTTGATAGAAAGCATATAGTCTGTCATGATTTATACCTGTTTTTTTGTTTAATCTTGTTCATCACTCTATTTTTAATATATTAAAGTTGTTTTGGGCTGAGTTTCGTGAGTTTGTATTGAAATGCCCGAGTGGCTTGTGAGGTTGATGAATGAGTGAGGCCGAGGGCCAGATAATGAGGATAGTTAGGGATCGGGCTGCACGCCGCAATATTATATATACATATATGGATCGGGTTGCACGCCGCAACGATATATATGTATATGTATATATATATATATATATGTATATATATACATATATATATTTATTTATTTATGGATCGAGCTGCACGTTGCAGCGATATTGGATAGGGATGCACGCCGCAGCGATATAGCGCTCGGGCTGTAGGATCCCCTCCGGAGTATGTACACCCCCAGTGAGCGCAGCCGACTATATATTTATGGATCGAAATGCTCGCCACAATAGTTATTATAAGGTGCCTATTGAGCGTGAGTGCTGAGTGTGAGTGTTGATTGATTAGATTTGAGTCACGAGTGAGTGAGAAGCTTTCCCGAGAGGCTTGTTTTATGAAATTAAATTTTTCACTCTTTTTTTATACTAAGACTCTATTGAAAATGTTGATCAAATGTTTTAAACAACTTTCATTGAAACTGGAGTTTTTACGGATGCTCGGAATTTAGTCACTGATTTGATCTTGTTATTTCCACCAAGGTTTTTATGATACGAGATTTATATGATTTTAAATGCTCATCGCTGCACTCAATCTTTAGTTATAATTGTTATTTACAGAGTTGGCGTACTCACATTATTCCATGCACCTTGTGTGCAGATTCAGGTGTCAGGGCATCAGGGTGAGAGCTTATCTGCTCCTTTCAGAGTATTCCGGAGATTTGCGAGGTAGCTGCACAGCGTCCGCAACCTTGCCTTTCTCCTTCCTATCTTTTAGCATTTACTATTTATTAGACTCATGTTATATTAAGTAGACAGTATCAGACTTGTATTTTTAGTTGCTCATGCCTAGTGACTCCGGGATCAGGATGTGTTTAAATGATTTACCTATCTTTACTTGTTTTGAAATGCTTAAACGAAAATTTTATGAAATATCAGATTAGTAATGAAATAAATGAAAAGTTCCTTTATCCTATATGTAATGAATTGACTAGCCTAGTATCGCGATAGGCGCCATCACAACCAGGGTGGTTTTGGGGTCATGACAAATCTGCCTCCCTCTAGTTCAACTCTCTAATGTTGAACCTACTCTCACTTTCAAAAAAGAAACCCTTAAATAATTGATGACCATGAACAAGTACATTCTCTAACATCTCCCGCACGTGTGAACCTCAAGAACGATAGTTGCATGTGCGGGAATGTGCTAGTGGATGTATTTCTCTCTAATCATAAATTTGTAAGCATTTTCAAAGAATGTATATAATGTCTTGAGCCACTACACTAATTATTGTATAAAGATTTTGCATTGGATGCTAATATGATCGGAGATAAACAAAACACTAGAATATAAAAATAATAATAATTGAAGCAAAACTAAAGATATATTTGATTAAGATATTCTAAAGCAGTCTGAATAATGAAATATAGAAGTATGGAAATCTAACTGAACGTCTCAAGAAACAATTGAAAACTATTCCCTCCCAAGTACGATAAATTAGGAACCCTATATATAAAGAAAGGAGAAGAAGATTACCCTCAAGAACCCAATTCTTAAAAACATGTAATCCAAAGTCGAACTCGAGCCCAGAGGTTCAAAAACTCTCTCAAGAGTTTTCTTATGCCAAAATATACTAAATGGCTAATGAAATAACCCTAGGCTATTATAAATAACCAATGGGTAAAATAGAAAAAAATTCAAAGTTAATTTTCCAAAAAAAATTCGTCAGGCCAAACAGTAACCTCAACTGTAACCCCAACCGTAACACACAGTTGAACCGTGCTGAATTCAAGAAGCTTATTTTCTTGAGCTCTTCACAGACCCTCTTAAACCGTATCCAACGGTTGGTGAAATCGCGTCACACGGTTTGGCTTGGGGTCTTGATTCTTCGATTCTCAAGACTTCAAACAAGTATTATTTGCATGAATCGTCCCAGCGACTCTCTAAATATCTCCTACTCAATTGTCATGCGACTCCTTAGCGTACATCCTCCGGTGTTCATGGACTTGGAGCGAGTCAATAGTCCACTAGATTTGGGTCATCTTCAATATTCTTCGATCTGCCCGAACTATCTAGGATCCTATCATATGCTTAAATTCTTCATGTAAATATTTGAAGGATGTTTGTTTCCCCTTCCAGATTACTTATCTAAATTTTTTAATGTTTTATTTTGCCTATGTTTTCTAACTTCTTTTATTTTTCAGATATTTGAAATTCAGAATTTTCTAGTTAGACTAATTTGAATCCTTGTGGAAAAGTTTCATTAGAGGATAAAATGTTACCTTACAAGAAGAGACTTCTAATTAATTATGAAGAGATTTTAACCAAAAAATTATGTAAACCAAGAAATTTGGAAAAAGAAAAAGGAAATGGAAACTTTACCTCATATAGTAAAGCTTTATATCACATTTATTATAAATAAAAATCCTTTTAAAATATTATTTTCTATATCTATCTTTTAGTTTTTATAGCAAAATATATATTTATGGTCACTTCCTACTATTAAGCATTAAATGTTGTCTAATATTTTACTCTCATTCTTTCAGTTTTTTCTCTCCCAAAATTACGCATAGTATATTATTTCTCTCTCCACAATCTCTCTCTCATTCTTTCCTATACGAACTAGAAAACTAGTTTCCTCCGACAAACGGTGAGCTTTTCCATGATTTTCATGGTTATCACTACTCTTCAGCCATGCAAACAGTGAGCTTTTCCATGATTTCTTGCAAATTTCTTATATTCTTTTCAAAATTGTTCTTTCCCAATTCCACAGGACGTGGAGGCGTGACACCAAATATTTTCCTTTCTGATTCATGATTTCTTGCTTCTGTTAAGAACTATGAAATTGTGCAAGTCTCATCAACACATATGTTCACCACTCACTACTAAAGTTTGTGGGTTGTTAGCCAATTAAAACTTCTTCTTTTTCTCTTCAACAATTTTTGTTTTAAATATTCACCATTGTTAGATTTTCTTCGGAATACCAACTAAAGCACTCAATTTCGAAGAGTCATCTTTCGATTACCAAATCACTCAAGAGGAACCTGTATTTGCAGGTTCGTCAGCAACCATTGAAACTTAAAGGAAAATAAAAATACGCAATGATCCAAATTGTTGATGTATTTATATGTATTCGAGTTTGCATACATTGGTTTTTAGTTTCTACAGTGATTTTCTTTTCTTGTATTTAGATGTATTTATATGTATTCGATAAGGCATACACTGATTTTTATTTTGTACAATGATTTTTGACTGTTGTATTTAGATGTATTTATATGTATTTGAGTTCTTACTACAATATTTTTAAATACATTGTTAGTTCTATAATTTTGATATTATTTATCAATTAGTTATGCATTCAATCTAATTGTATTCATCTGTATTTAAAACAACAATACAGTGAAATACTCTCAATACAAATAGAAAGTCAATGAATACAACCAATGAAATATACTCAATAAAGCAGTAATACCGTGTATTAGGAATAAATAAAATATTGTGAATACAAAAATAAACTTGAATACATAGAACACAATTGTTAGATACAACAGAATACAAGCACTAGGTTTATTATGAAATATGCACGCAGTAGGTTACTATTACAGGTTGTATCCGGCACAAATACATGGTGTATTCATATGCAGAAAATCGAAGTTCAAAATATTTCTGTAGATACTTGTATCAATTTCGAGCAAAACCTCGGACAATGTTAGGAAAAAAATCGAACTATATCAGAAAAAAAAAAGGCTTAAACTCTGAAGAATGATCTTTTTTTTGTGTTCAGCGTCTAATAAATCTTCTCATTTATTGGATTGATAATGTTGTGTGTTATAATTGATTTAAGTGAGTTATAGTAGAAGTGTATCCCGTTAAATTAGCAGCTTTCCGTTATTAAACAACTTGAAAGACCTATTATTACATTGTATTCATGAATACAAGGTATGAATTCATGTGAATACTGCTGTTGACAGCTGGACTGTCCTGTTTTTTAGCCGATTTTTGATGTTGTATTTATGAATACAGTAGCTCGAATACATCAAATACATTACCATAACAAACTGAAAGATAGCTACGGAAAATAATTATGTATATAATAACTATAGGAAGTTAATAGCCACTAAACAATAGTCATTTCTGAAAAAGTTTCTCAATAAAATGCCAAATACAGATCACGCTGCCTTCTCTTTATGTTTGCTTCTAATAAAGAAAGTCCTATTCCCACCGAAAGAAGATCAGTGTAATACTACTGATTGTCTATCCCTCATCCATAGAAATATCGCAAAGAATGTTGTCCTTAGAAAATTCAGATTGTTCCTTTCCCTTACTTTCTGCAAATTTATTCAGATCAAGTATCCAACGTACGCCCTTTCAGAAGATCCCCTTTTTCCAATTATGTAATCCAATTTGTATATGCTCAAATAACCCAAATATCTAAATGAGATGTTCTTATATATTAATCATATACCTTGGTGACCTGTATGTCGTATCAAATCGAGCATAAAATTTGTAATGTTAAGTCCATCTAAGATATTAACTAAGAAGGGAACTTTGGAGCAACGGTGAAGTTCTCTGTGTGATCTATATATCACGAGTTTGAACCGTAGAATCAGTCACTGACAGAGTAGGCTGTCTACATCACACTCTCTTGAGGTGCGATCCTCCAAATAATGCATGAATACGGAATGTTTTATGCACTGGACTGCCTTTTTATAAAATATTAACTAAGTAGTGGAACTACTGGTACATATGATCCATTACTAGTCATTTAATTATGATCAAAATTAATCCTAGGATATTAGAAAGGATAATATTCCCTAGAAATCAGTATTTACAGAACTCAAATATTAGATGCAAAGGGATTAGTATTTAATTACTTTTCTCTGGTTCTTTTGTTTAAAATACATAAGAAGGTGATTAGAAAGGTCATACTTTTAGGAGCAACTTAGTTAATCAGATGCTTAATAATGCTCTAATGATGAATTAATTTATTTTTAATTTGGAGTAAAGGAATATTAACTAACGTTTGAAGCTCAGAAGGAATCTGATTCACCGCAACATATATACGATGTAACGACTCGACCGGTCGTTTTGCGTATCAGGACCCCGTTCCCCTAAATGAGACTTCCCGTAGCGGCTTATGGGTGGTTCGGGATTCGGAAGCGTTTAGAGTGGTATAGGAACACTTGGTTCCTTAAGGTTGGCCTTTAAGGCCAAGTTTGACTTATGTCAACATTTTGAGTGAACGACCTCGGAATCGAGTTTCGACGGTTCCGGTAGCTTCATAAAATAATTTCAGACTTGGGCGCATATTCGGAATGGATTTTGGATGACCCGGGGGCGTTTCTGCGCCCAGTATCGAAATTAGAGTTTCCTTATGTTTGAAATTCGGCGGAGATGGCTTGAGTTGCTGAAGGATTATGACATCACCATTCTATATCATCCGGGCAAGGCGAATGTGGTTGCGGGTGCTTTAAGTAGGAAGGCGGAGAGTATGGGTAGCTTGGCTTACATTGCAGCGGAGGAGAGACCTCTAACCTTGGACAGTCAATCCTTTGCTAACCGCCTGGTAAGATTAGACCTTTCAGAGCCTCGTCGAGTTTTAGCACATGTGGTTGCTCCGTCTTCGTTAATGGAGGAGATTAAGGCCCGGCATTTCGATAATCCGTGCTTAGCAGAGCTTTAGGAGACAATGGTACAGGGTGGTGCCAAGGAGGTTACTATTGTCCAGGATGGTGTTCTGAGACTTCAGGACCGTTTATATGTTCCTAATGTTGATGGCCTGAGGGAGAGGATTCTAGAGGAGGCACACAGTTCTCGGTATTCTGTTCATCCTGGTGCTACGAAGATGTATCGTGATTTAAAGCAGCATTACTGGGGGAGGCGGTGAAGAGGGACATTGTGGAGTATGTGACTAGGTGTCTTAACTGCCAGTAGGTGAAGTATGAGCACCAGAGGCCAGGAGGCCTACTTCATCAGATGTCCATTCCTGAGTGAAAATGGGAGCACATCACTATAGACTTTGTGGTTGGGTTGCCTCGGACTTTGCGGAAGGTTGACGTGGTTTAGGTCATTGTGGATAGATTGAACAAATCGGCACATTTCATTCTTGTAGCTACTACATATACTTCTGAGAGGTTAGCCGAGATCTACATTCGGGAGATAGTCTGGTTGCACGGTGTGCTGGTGTCCATTATATCAGATTGAGGTCCTTAGTTCACCTCGCACTTCTGGAGAGCATTGCACAGTGGGTTAGTCACCAAGATAGACCTCAGCACAGCATTTCACCCTCAGACTGATGGTCAGTCAGAGCGGACAGTTCAAATATTGGAGGACATGCTCAGGGCATGTGTGATTGACTTTGGAGGTCAGTGGGACCAGTTCTTGCCTTTGACAGAGTTTGCTTGTAATAACAGTTATCACTCCAGCATCGAGATGGCTCCATTTCAGGCTTTGTATGATCGGCGCTGTCGTTCTCCTATCGGGTGGTTTGAGCCTAGCGAGGCTAAGTTATATGGCACCGACCTGGTGAGGGATGCTTTGGAGAAAGTGAAGTTGATTCAGGAGAGGCTCCGCACAGCACAATCCAGACAGAAGAGTTACGCGGATCAGAAGGCGTGTGATGTATATTGAGAGATATAAGGTTCTGTTGAAAGTCTCGCCAATGAAGGGTATTATGAGGTTCGGTAAGAAGGGAAAGCTGAGCCCGAGGTTTATAGGTCCTTTCGAAGTATTGAGGCGAGTTGGAGGGGTTGCCTATGAGCTTGCTTTACCTCCCAGGTTATCAGGAGTTCATCTGGTCTTTCATGTATCCATGCTCCGGAGGTACCACGCCGATTTCTCTCACGTGGTTGATTTCAGCACTATTCAGTTGGATGAGAAGTTGGGCTACGAGGAGGAGCCAGTTGGTATTATTGACAGGCAGGATATCCAGTTGAGATCCCAGAGAGTTTCTGCCGTAAAGGTCCAGTGGAGGGGCTAATCAGTCGAGGAGGCTACCTGGGAGTCTGAGGAGGACATGCGGAGCAGATATCCACATTTATTCAGCACTTCAGGTATGATTCTAGACCCGTTCGAGGACGAACGTTTGTTTAAGAGGTGGAGAATGTAACAACCCAACCGGTCGTTTTGTGTATCAGGACCCTGTTCCCATTAATGAGACTTCCCGTAGCGGCTTATTATGATTTACAAAATTGCGGGGATGGGTGGTTCGAGATTCGGAAGCGTTTATAGTGGTATAGGAACACTTGGTTCCTTAAGGTTGGCCTTTAAGGCCAAGTTTAACTTCGGTCAACATTTTGAGTGAACGACCTCGGAATCGAGTTTCGACGGTTCCGGTAGCTTCATATAATGATTTATGACTTGGGATTATGTTCAGAATGGGTTTTGGATGACCGGGGGCATTTCAGCGCCCAGTATCGAAATTAGAGTTTCCTTAAGTTTGAAATTTGGGTTAGAACATGTTTTTGTGTTATCGAGGTTTTAACGGGATTCCGAGATGGGGAATAGTTCCATTATGTCATTTATGACTTTCTTGCAAAATTTGGTGTCATTCCGAGTAGTATAGGTCAGTTCGGCGCATTGAAAGCGAATTCTAGAACTTTAACTTCAAAGTTTGATTCAATTTGGTTTTGGGGTCGAACTCTTAGTTTCGTTGTTGTTTTTCACGTTCCGTAAATTCGAGCGAGTCCGTATCATGAATACAAATCTTCCAGTGCCTTTGGATGGGGTCCCGAGGGGCTCGGGTGAGTTTCGGACCCCTCAGAGTTAAATGCAAAATAGCAGAATTGCTGTATCTGGTTTCCTTCTATGCGTTCGCGGTTGCTCTATCGCGTTCGCATAGAAGGATCTGGGAAGGGGTGAAAATGGCCCTATGTGTTCTCATAGGTGCTCCACGTTCGCATAGGGTAGGCCATTGGTCCAGACCAGCTTCGCCCTGACTCAGTGCGTTCGCACCCCCCCCCCCCAGTCGCGTTCGCGTAGCTCTAGCCAAGCTAGCCTCCACGTTCGTGAAGACCTCTCCGCGTTTGCATAGAAGGCCTCATCAAGCCCTGGCCATTTGTTCATCGCGAACGCGCTGCCCCTTATGCGTTCGCATAGAAGGGGCAGCTGGGCAGTGTGTTTTTAAAACGGGACTTAAACCATTTTTGGGCATTCTTCTTCTTCCTTGGGGCGATTTTTTAGCATGCAAGAGAGCCAAAAGGCCAGGCTATTTTGAGGTAAGAAATTCCTACCATAAACTTAGTCTAATACTTGGATTCTTAGGTAGATTAACTCAATAATTAGTGGAAATTTAAGGGTTAGAATGAAAACCTAGGTTTTATAAAAATTGGAAGAATTACCAAGGAATTTGACATGAAATCACACAAAAAATATATATTAATGATCCTTAGGCTATGGGTAATTGATTCCTTCAAAAAATTTTGGAAACCGAGCATGTGAGCCCGGGGGTGTATTTTAGGATTTTTCAAAGTAAGGTGAAATAACTAAGTAAATAGGAGAATTCCATACTTTGGAGTATAAATTGATATATTTGTATAACATTTGGCTAGTTTCGAGTCTTTAAGTGACGAGTTTGGAGTTTTCGAGCGCGCTCTTGACCCGGAGAGTAGGTTTAACACAAGGTGAGTCTCATTTCTAACCTTGTAAGAGGGAATTTTCTCCATAGGTGATTATAAATGGTTGTTTGTCCTTATCTGTGGGGGCTACGCACGCACGAAGTGACGAGAGCCCGTGCGTAGCTACTATTATGCCTTGTCGGGTAGTTTAGGACCCACAAGCATGCTTTACGTGTTATATATGTGATCTTGCATATGGTCTAAGTAGTCTAATATCCTCGAGTCTCTTATGTGAAGGCCTAAGAAGTTATACTTTGAAGTTGACATTATTAAATTCTCACCCTATTAGTTTGTTCCCTGCTAAATTATATGGAATCTCCTGCTAATCATGTATTTATACGGGAACCCGAATCGCATGAATGATTCGCGAGCGAGGTAGTCCTAGTATTATATTAACCCGAGTCGCATGAATGATTCGAGAGCGGGGTAGTCTTAGTATTATATTAACCGTGTCGCATGTGCGATTCGTGAGCGGGGCAGATAAATGCATCTATGGTTCGGGCCGTACAACCCTCGGCAGTGCACATTTACTTTTCACGTCGTAACGACCGTACGTTCATAGCCTGTTATATGTTTGGTAATTTATGAGAAGCCATGTAATTGTAACTGTTGATTTCATGAAAGAAAGAAGGTTAAATAGCGTGTATTCCATGGAAAGGGATGGCGTGAGGGTACTAGAGATTTTTATTTGATGCTCATTTCCTTATTAGTGTTCATTACTGCTATTACTGATTAGTCTATATTCTATTCACATTGTCTGACCCTAGTAAGTATCACGTCGAGCTCTCGTCACTACTTCTTCGAGGTTAGGCGGGATACTCACTGGGTACATATCTGTTTATGTACTCATGCTACGCTTCTGTACTTAATTGTACATGTTCTGAGGCTGGTGCATCTGGTTATCCGACCGGAGCTTGACCCTGGGAGTATATTCTGGACCTGACTCCACGGTGAGCTGCTTCTCTTGGCGATTCTCAGCAGCACTATGGAGTTATATTTTGCTTATTTATGTCTACTTCCTTCAGACAGTAGAACGGTTTATTTCATCTTTTGTATATTCTACTAGTTCGCATGTAGCCTTGTGACACTAGTTCCTGGCACACATAGTAGACTTTATATTTTTGGAACTGTATATGTTGGTTCATAATCCTTGTGGCTACATTTACTTTAGTTGGCTAATTTATCCGCTTCCATTTAAATGTTCTAAGCTTAAAATTTGGTAAGTTTGAGGATGTTTTGTCAAATAAGGAAATTTCACTAGTAAATCAAATATTGGCTTGTCTGACCCAGGTGTTGGGCGCCATCACGATCTGAGTTAGGATTTTGGGTCGTGATATACGATGTATCCTTTTTGATCTTTTCTTTTTCTTAATTTCTTTGAAAAAGTAGTGTTAGGTAAAATACTGATTTTAAAAGTAACTATCACCTCCACATGATTATTCTTTCTTTTACCACATAAATAATGGAGTTACGCTTCCCAATCATCAACAAGTGTAACAAGAATAGTAGATTTTTAGTTGCTAGCTAGTCAATATTACTGTATTTTGGTCAAATTACATTAAACCAAGATTCATTTAACTGACATAATATCCTTTAACGATTTAAGTTATATATGCATGCACGGATAGTTTAATAAATTTTTACACTATCAATGTATTTTGCATGTTAATTATATCAAGTTAGAAATTATTTTGTAGCTTACCAGTGTCCTTATTTAATAGATTTAAAATTTTTTAATTAAATCGGCCCCCTCTCCTGAGCACGAACCATCTCGATATGTCTTGCAATATCTACGACACTCTGAAAATTAATATCATCTCCGGTCTCCCTGGCCATCAATAGCTTGATAGTGAAAGTGAGTCCATCATTGAATCTCTTCACTCTCTCCCTCTCAGTAGGGAGCAAGATAATGGTATGGCGAGCTAGGTCCATAAATCGAGTCTCGTACTGGGTAACAGTCATACTACACTACCGAAGATTCTCAAAGTTCATGCGGTAATCCTCTCTCAGAGTGACATTAGCTGTAAGAATTGATCCCGGGTAAGTGTAGGAGAACCAGCTGGTCTAGTCAAAATATAATCTCTCCACCATCACTTAGCGGAACCAGTCATCTGAAACACTGCAAAGTCGGCCCCATTGGTCTCAACTATACCCATGTTCCGCAATACCTCGTGACAGCGGTCTAGATAATCCCGTGGTTCCTCAGAAGATGCACCTTTGAAAAGAACAGTAAAGAGCTTGGTAAACTTGTCCAACCTCAACAAAGCCTCAGAAGAAATAGCGGGCCTATCACCGGCCTGTTCCGCAGTAATCGGTTGAACCACACAAATTGTATGGGTTGTTGGAGTCTAATACTGGGGAGCCACCTACTCTGGAGTGTGAGTAGCAGGAGTCTGTGCTCCTCCCCCAGCCCGAGAGACAGCTGGTGTCACCAAGAATGTACCAGCCTGGGCCACACTCTCAATAAGGCCTACTAAATAGACATGAACGTCCTGAAGCATTGAGTGGCGATGAACCCTTCCGGGACCTGAGCTGGTCTGAGGGGTACAGTCTGAGCTGGAACCTCCTGCTCGTGATCAATTTGAGGCTCCACTGTGGGTGCTGCTGCTCGAGCTCTAGGTTGACCTCTGCCTCGGCCTCCGCCCTTAGAAGTAGCTGCCAAAGGGGGATCTGGCTCCTTTCCAGCTATACATGCAGTGCGTGTTCTCTCCATCTGCGAGAGAACAAGAATAGAATGGTTGAATCGTCAATTATAGAATAAAATCGCGCGATATAGAAAGAAAGAAGTGGAATTGTTCCTAAACTCCATAGCCTCTAGAAGATAAGTGAAGACGTCTCCGTACCAATCCTCCAAACTTTACCAAGCTTGCTCATGACTTGTGAGACCTAGACAACCTAGTGCTCTGATACCAACTTGTCACGGCCCGGAATTCCCACCCTCGGGACGGTGATGGCGCCTAACATTTCACTTGCTAGGCAAGCCAACGCTAGAATAGTTTTTAGCCATTTTTAAAAATTCAAATTAAAATAATAACCAAGAAACTGAATAAAACGAAATAGAGTGAGAAAACCATAACAACAACCATATCTAGATACAATCCAGAACGGATGTCACTAGTACACGAAGGACCAAAGTACTACAAACAAAAGTTTGAATGAAAGTATACCTGTCTGAAATATAGTAAACAACTAGAATAAGGTAGAAGGGGACTTCAGGGTTATGAATGTCGTGAAGCTGTACCTCAAGTCTCTGTCCGAAAATCAATCCAAGCAATGTACTCACCGCCGCTAGGACCGACTCCAAAAACTGCACAGAGAGTGCAAAATGTAGTATGAGTACAACCAACCCCATGTACTCTATAAGTGTCAAGCCTAACCTCGACAAAGTAGTGACGAGGCTAAGGCGGGTCACTTACAATAACATGTACGCAATATGACAATAATATTA
The DNA here is from genome assembly GCA_005239505.1 of Nicotiana paniculata. Classification (NCBI taxonomy): domain Eukaryota; kingdom Viridiplantae; phylum Streptophyta; class Magnoliopsida; order Solanales; family Solanaceae; genus Nicotiana; species Nicotiana paniculata. The sequence goes on from ML356333.1 coordinate 77,468, forward strand.
GTAAAGGAACACAGGAAACGTAAGACAGTTAACTTATTAAAACTTAACTCGATCCTCAAATGGTAAAACAAGAAACATCAGTCCCCAGAATCTTGTATGAAAACACTTAAATCTAACACAATTCAACAATGAATACAAAACACACAATATGTTACGGCGCGCAACCTGATCCCACCATACAAACAGAATGCTCCCTTATTTCACCATATCAATATCATGAATAACACGTAAAATCCATTGCGACGCGCAACCCGATCCTACCATGTAATCAGAATCAATATCATAATCCTCCCTTATTTCACCATATCAAAATCATATATAAAATCCGTTGCAGCGTGCAACTCGATCCCACCATATCAATATCAGCCCTCCCTTATTCCAATCGCTGTGGCGTGCAACCCGATCCATAAAATGTAATTAATTTTCAAAAACTCAATTTACAAGAATCTCTACAATTAAAGAATTATGAAAGCAAACCATAAAGAAATCTATTACCAAATCAAGGAATGCTACAATTAATACAAAGCAACAAGACAAGACAACTATATGACAATTAAAGTGTGCAAGTAAGACAAGTAAGGCAAGTAGAAATTAATCATGGAATCATGGTAGAAAGAGCATTCAATAAAAGAGTAAATGGATCATAAGTAACAAGTTACGGTACAGAAGGAAATTAAAACATGTAGCAGTTAAGACATAGAATGAGATAATTAATGAAATACATAAAAGCGTGAAAACAACTATTTGGACGGCGTATATACACTCATCACCTCGCATAAACGACATTACACATGTAATTCACATAACCTATAGTTCAAGGGTTCCTAATTCCCTCAAATCAATGTTAGACCCAACACTTACCTCGCTTCACAAGCAAATCAAATCTCAACCGGGGCCTTTCCTCTAAAATTCACCTCCAAACAAATCAAATCTAACCAAAATCGACTTAATATCAACAAACAATGTGAGGAAAATGAATTAGAATAAATAAATCTAAGATTTTTATGTTTTTCTCAAAAAGTCAACCCAGGCCTCGCTTCATCCGGAACCCGAAATTTCGACCAAAACCTAATTAATCATTCACCCTCGATTATGTGATTAGTTTCAAAATCCGATCTCAATTTGAGGTTTAAATCTCAATTTTACAACCCCTCCTCCCCAAATTCTACCCAAATCCATAATTTTCTACCATGAAAGAGCATAGATTATGGTTAGAGATCAATGGGTGTTGATGGAAATGGAAGGAAATGAGTTAAAGTATACTAACCTTTAAAATGATGACAAAATTTCTCTTAAAAATCTTCTCTAGACTGAGCTCTAATGAGAAGATGGTGAAAAATGGATGAAATCCTAATTCCCCCCTCCCCATTGCCTTCGCGTTTGCAAGCCTGGGCTCGCATTCGCATAGAGTGGCCTGCCCAACTCCCCTAGAACCCCACAAACCTTCGCGTTCGCGTATGGGTGGTCGCATTCGCGAAGGGTAATCCCCCCAAAGCTTCGCGTTCGCGACCTGTTCCCCACGTTCGCGTAGGGTAAATCCACCTCCAGCCCAGGTTACTCTTCGTGATCGCGAAGAAGAATGCACCAGACATTAGCAGACCTCAAAAACCAGCATTTTTTAAGTTCAAAATCATCTGCAGTCTATCTGAAACTCACCCGAGCCCCTCGGGCTCCAAACCAAACATGCACACAAGTGTAATAACATCATATGAACTCGCTCGCGTGATCAAACCAACAAAATAACTTCTAGAACTACGAATCGGATACCAAAATGAATGAAATTTCTAAAGAAACTTAAGAACTTTCAATTTTACAATCAGACGTCCGAATCATATCAAATCAACTCCTTTTTGCACCAAATTTTGCTGACAAGTCATAAATATTGAAATGAGTATATACCAAGTTCCGGAACCACAATCTGAGCCCGGTTGCAACAAAGTCAACCTACAGTCAAACTTAGGAATTCTTTAAACCTTTAAATTACTAGTTTTCAAGAAATTACGTTAAATCAAGTTAGGGACTTACGAATTCGATTCGGGCATACGTACAAGTCCCAAATCACGATAAAGACCCACCAGGACCGTCAAAATATTGATCTGGATCTGTTTACATAATATGTTGATCGTAGTCAACTCAAATGTGTTTTAAGGCAAAATTTCACTTTTCTATCATTTCTCACATAAAACTTTTCTGGAAAAAGAAACGGAAATCGAGGAAGTCTAAATGGAGATATTCGAGGTCTCGGAACACAAAATGAAGGGTAAAATTATAAATGACCTATCGAGTCATCACAGTACCTATCACGACCCCAATCCTAAACCGGCCGTGATGGCGCCTATTGTGGAACTAGGCTAGCCAATAATCACATATTTACAGTTTCTTTCAAAATCTCAACCAATTTCAAGCATTTCATAAAATATACAGAATTTACTAAATACATTAGGCCAATAAACAATGCAACCAACACCAAAACCCGGAGCCAACATGTCATGAGCATCTAAGAGAAATATGCCAAAAAGATATACTATTATAATACAAAACCTCCGAATAAATAGCTAGATACAACAAAGAAGTGAAAACATAGATGATGCTGACGCTAAACAGCTACCTCTATATACCGCACTCTGGCTCCGCACGGAATAGATAGCTAATGCTCGGTATCTGCACCTGAATCTGCACACATGGATGCAGGGAGTAATGTGAGTATTCCAACTCAGTAGTAATGAAAATAAATCAACTAAGCGTCAAGAAAACACATAAAAATCAGTATCATCAATTCACAATATGCACAACCTTTCTTTCCAACAGTATATACATAGATATATGAAATCATCATGCCTTAAAACCAATTTAAGAAAAATCCCTTGAAAAATGTATATTTTCAACAATTTCAGACCGAAAGATTTAGTATGAAAATGAAATAAATCATAAGTAGCCCCTCGGGCAAAAACATGAATCATAAATCGCCCCTCGGGCAGAACATCACTCAGCAGCTCACATCCACTCAGTATCATCCCCTCGGACAACCTCACGGTTACTCATGCCTCCCAATCACTCATCACTCGTCACTCAGCACTTAGCACTTAACACTCAACACTCAGCACTTAGCACTCAACACTCAGCACTCAGTAGGTACCTGCGCTCACTAGGGGTGTGTACAGACTCTGGAGGGGCTCCTTCAGCCCAACCACTAATATCAAGCCACCTCGTGGCGTATCATATCCTCACAATCAGGCACTCGGCCTCACTTAGTCAGAACCTCTCAAAAGCCCCTCGGGCATATCAGTAAAACGGGGTACTCGACCCAAAACATCATTTTTTTTAAATCTCAAAGTATTGTAAATCAGGCTGAGTTTCGAAAATAGTAAGCACAATGTGACTGAGTGAAATCATCAATAAACAGTGAGGAAAATAGCAGTAAAAATCCCCCAAGGGGTCTAAACAAGTCGGCACGAGGCTGCAAACATGTCTTATAGCCCAAATATTGCAATAATCTTTAGAACACAAATTAACATATGATTTAGAGTAAAATACGCAACTCAATAGTTGCCACAGAGAGGACCAAGTCCAATCCAAAAATCAGTGCGCGCCACATACTCGTCATCCGACATGAGCGCCCTTCTAAAATCAGTGAGAAATATGAAGTCCGGGGATTCATACCCTCGGGACAAGATTTATAACCATTACTTATCTCTACCGGGCTACAATACTAGTCCGCTATGCTCTTGCCCCTCAAATTGGCTCTCGATTGCTCCGAATCTAACCAAAACCAGTTTAACATCATTAATATATATACTAAAGGAACACAACCCAATCGAAAACTATCAATTTATAAAAAAATCTCGAAATTCGGCAAAACCCGAGCCCGGGCCCATGTTTCGAAATTAGATAAAATTTGCATCACTAGAAACCTCGTCCTCCCACGACTCTATACATACCAAAAACACCAAAATCGGACCACAATTGCCTACCCAAATCGCCAAAAGAATTTTCCAAATCCTCCTCCCATTTTTATACTTTAATCCTTCAAATTACAAGCCTAATCTGAACAAAATAACATAGAAACAACTTTAATAACCCGATAACTTACCTCCACTGAAGACCCTCAAATTCTCTCTTCAAATTGCCCTCAAATAAGCTCCAACCGCATGCAACAATGGTAGAATGACTAAAATTTCACAGAGGCTTTCTTTTACACTGTTCTGCACAGCTAATCCGCACCTGCGAACCTATCATCGCACCTGCAGACCCGCACCTGCGATATCCCGCTAACGGACCAATTATCGTACCTGCGATCTCTTCTCCGCACCTGCGGCTTCGCAGGTGCGACCAACTCTTCGCACCTGCGGACTCCTCCTGCCTAGCCTCCTTTCACACCTGCAGCATCGCACCTGCAGCTAGCCATCCGCAGGTGCGGCCAACACCAGAAACTTTACACCAACTAAGTTCAAAACTCTACCAACCATCCGAAATCAATCCCGAGCCCCTAGGGGCCCCAACCAAACATACCAACACACCCCATAGCATTATTCAAACTTAGTCGATCCTTTGAAACACCAAAAACAACATGAAAACACCAAAATTACATCAAATTCAAACCTATGAACTTTGAAACTTTTAAATTTGCCAACGACGTCGAAACCAACCAAAACACCTCCGATTGACCTGTAATTTTGCACACCTATCCAAAATTACATTATGGACCTGTTCCAACTTCTGGAATCTCATTCCGACCCCGATAGCTTATTTTCCACTGCCGACCGGAAATCGCCAAACACTAACTTTTGCCAATTCAAGCCTAATTCTACATCGGACAGCAAAACTTCATTACGAACACACTCATAAGTCCCAAATCACCTAAAAAAATTATATGAGCCATAAAATCCGTATTCCAAGGTCGTTCACCAATAAGTCAACCCTCAGTTGACATTTTCAACTATTAGGCTACCTTGAGAGACTAAATGTCTCAATTCTCACCATGACCACTCCGGACCCAAACCAAATGACCCAACACAACATAAACAGGATAAGCAATATATGATAAAGCAGAAATGGGGGAAACGAGGTAAATCTCACAAAATGACCGGCCGGGTCATTACATCCTTCCCCTCTTAAACAAATGTTCATCCTCGAACGGGTCTAGAAACGTACCTGGAGTCTCGAATAAGTGAGGATATCTATCCCTCATCTCCCGCTCGGTCTTCTAGGTGGCATCCTCCACCGGCTGCCCTCTCCAATGAACCTTCACTGAAACTATATCCTTAGACCTCAGCTTTCTGACATGTCGACCCAAAATAGCCATTGTCTCTACCTCATATGACATATCACCCTCGAGCTGAACCGTGCTGAAGTCCAAAACATGAGAGGGGTCACTAACATACTTCCGGAGCATCAAGACATGGAACACCGGATGAATACTCGATAAACTGGGAGGCATAGCAAGCCTATAAGCCACCTCCCCAACCCTCTGAAGCACCTCAAATGGCCCAATGAACCTGGGACTCAGCTTTCCCCTCTTCCCGAATCTCATAACACCCTTCATGGGTGACACCTTCAGCAACACCTTATCCCCAACCATGAAAGAGACATCGCGGACCTTCCGTTCCGCATAACTCTTCTGCGTAGACTGCGCCGTGCGAAGCCGCTCCTGAATCAACTTCGCCTTACCCAACGCATCCTGAACCAAGTCTGTGCCAAATAGCCTAGCCTCGCCCGGCTCAAACCAACCATCAGGAGATCTGCACCTCCTACCATATAAAGCCTCATACGGAGCGATCTGGATACTCGACTAATAGCTGTTATTATATGCAAACTCCGCTAGTGGCCGAAACTGGTCCCATGAACCACCAAAGTCAATCACACAAGCACGCAACATATCCTACAAAATCTGAATGGTATGCTCCAACTGCCCATCGGTCTGAGGATGAAACGCTGTGCTTAACTCGACCTGAGTACCCAACTCTCTCTGTATGGCTCTCCAAAACTGAGATGTGAACTGAATACCTCTGTCGGAAATGATAGAAACTGGAACCCCATGCAATCGGACAATCTCCCTGATATAAATCTCAGCTAACTGCTCTGAAGAATAAGTAGTACCAACAGGAATGAAGTGCGCGGACTTGGTCAGCCAATTCACAATAACCCATATAGAATCAAACCTCGTTGAAGTCCGTGGGAGTCCAATTACGAAGTCCATGGTGATCCGCTCCCACTTCCACTCCAGAATATCAAATCTCTGAAGTAATCCACCTGGTCTCTGGTACTCATACTTCACCTGCTAACAGTTGAGACACCGAGCCACAAACTCAACAATATCTTTCTTCGTCCGCCGCCCAATAATTTTGCCTCAAATCCTGATACATCTTTGCGGCACCCGAATGGATGGCATACCGCAAACTATGGGCCTCAGCTAGAATCAAATCTCGAAGCCCATCTACATTGGGCAAGAAAATATGGTCATGCATCCTCATGACCGCATCAGCACTAATAACCACATCCCTGGCATCACCGCGATGGACCTTGTTCTGAAGAACAAGCAAATGTGGATCATCATACTGGCGTGCTCTAATCTGATCGTAAAGAGAAGACCTGGAGGATACAAAAGCCAATACCCGCGGGGGATCTGATAGATCCAATCTCACCAACTAACCCGCTAAGGCCTAAACATCAAGGGCTAATGGTCGCTCTGCTATTGGAAGGTAGGCTAGATTCCCCAAACTCTCTGCTCTGCGACTCAGGGAATCGGCCACTACATTGGCCTTCCCCGGATGATACAAGATAGTGAGGTCATAATCCTTGAGAAGCTCCAACCACCTCCTCTGACACAAATTCAGGTCCTTCTGCTTAAGCAGATGCTGCAAACTACGGTGATCAGTTAACAATGCACTCCATACAAATAGTGATGCCAAATCTTCAAGGCGTGAACAATGGCTGCTAGCTCAAGATCGTGCACTGGATAATTCCTCTCGTGCATCTCCAACTTCCTGGACGCGTAGGCAATCACCCTACCGTCCTGCATCAAAACCACCCGAAGGTCAACTCTCAAGGCATCACAGTAAACTGTATAAGAACCTGAACTCGTAGGCAAAATCAATACCGGCGATGTAGTCAAAGCTGACTTGAGCTTCTAGAAGATCTCCTCACACTCTTAAGCCCACTTGAAATGAGCACCCTTCTAGGTCAGTCTGGTCATAGCTGCTGCAATAGACGAAAACCCCTCTACGAAACGGTGGCAGTACCCTGCCAAACCAAGGAAACTACGAATCTCAGAAGCTGATGACGGTCTAGGCCAACTCTGCACCACCTCTACCTTCTTCGGATCAACCTGAATACCCTCAATGGACACCACTTGCCCCAAAAATGCTACTGAATCAAGCCAGAATTCACTCAAGGTCTGAAGCACAACTCTCAAATGCTGCTCATGATCTTCCCGAGATCGGGAATACACCAAGATATCGTCAATAAACATGATGATGAAAGAATCCAGATAAGGCCGAAATACACTGTGCATCAAGTGCATAAAGGTTGTTGGGGCATTGGTCAGCCCAAATGACATAACCAGGAACTCATAATAACCATATCTAGTCCAAAAATCAGTCTTCGGGATGTCTGGTCCCCGAATCTTCAACTGATGATAACCGGAACGCAAGTCAATCTTGGAAAATACCCTAGCACCCTGCAACTGATCAAATAAGTCATCTATACGAGGCAAGGGATACCGATTCTTCATTGTAACTCTGTTCAGCTGCCGGTAATCAATACACATACACATAGAACCATTCTTCTTCTTCACGAACAACACCGGTGCACCCCAAGATGACACACTAGGCCGAATGAACCCATTATCTAGGAGTTCCTGAAGTTTCTCCTTTAATTCCTTTAGCTCAACTGATGCCATACGATAAGGTGGAATAGAAATAGGTTAGGTGCCTGACACCAAGTCTGTACCAAAATCAATGTGCCTGTCAGGTGGCATGCCTGGCAGGTCTGCAGGAAACACGTCCGAAAAGTCACGGACCACAGGAACCGAATTTATAGCGGGAGTCTCACCACTGAATACCCTCACAAAATCCAGATAAGATAAACACCCTTTCTCAACCATTTGCTGAGCCTTCGGGTAGGAAATCACCCTGCTAGGCATATCAGAAGAACCTCTCCACTCAACCCTCGGATAACCTAGCATAGCTAAGGTCACGGTCTTAGCGTGATAATAAAGAACATAATGACACGGAGATAACCAATCCATGCCCAATATCACATCAAAATCGACCATGCTGAGTAACAGTAGGTCCACTCGGGTCTCCAAACCCCCAATAGAAATCATGCACGGCCGATACACCCAGTCCACAACAACAGTATCGCCCACCGGAGTCGACACATGAACAGAGGTGATTAGAGACTCATGGGGCATATCTAGAAAACGGGCAAAATATGAAGAACATAGGAATATGTAGAACTAAGGTCAAATAAAGCCAAAGCATCTCGGCAAAAGACTGAGACCATACCTGCGATCAGGGCATCTGAGGCCAAAGCATCTGGCCTGGCTGGAAATGCATACATACATGCCTGACCTCCACCTACTCGACCTCCCCCTCTAGGGCGGCCTCTAGCTGATTGACTGCCACTCCTGGCTGCCTGGGCGGGTGGTGAAGTAATTGGAGCTGAAGTCGAGGGCTGGCCCCTCTACTAAGAAGAACCACTGAGACAACGGGGACACTGCCTCCACATGTGCCCGAACTCTCCACACTCAAAACAACTCCCTGGAGCTGGAGGCGGGGATTGATAGAAACCCCTGGCACCAGAACGGCCACTGGAAGACTCATGCATAGGAGAACTCTGAACTGGTGGTGCTCGAGCTGCACTTTGAGCTGGGAGGGCACCAAATGAAGTACGGACTAGCTGAGAACCACAGGGGCCATGCCCCGATAATGCACCACTATACGCTGGGCGGACTGACTGAGGGGGCCTGAATGAACGACCCCTACAATGCTGAAACTGTCCCCTGAAGGGAGCACCACTACAACTGCCCAATCCACGAGGCATCTTGGCCTCCCTCTCCTCCCGCTCCTGGTGGCGAACTGACTCAATATCTCGAGCTATGTCAACAACCTGCTCGAATGAAGCATCTGATACTCTTTCCCGAGTCATAAATAGTCGGTGCTGATAAGTAAGACCATCTAAAAACCTCCTCACCTTTTCCGTATCAGTAGGTAAAATCTTAGAAGCATGCCTAGCCAACTCGGAAAACCTCATCTCGTACTGAGTAACTGATAACTCCCCATGGTGGAGCTACTCAATCTGTCTGCGCTGCTCCTCTCTGTTGGACTGAGGAACATACTTCTCCAAAAAGATCGTGGAGAACTGCTGCTAGGTGAGGGGCGCTGAACCAACCGGCCTACGCCTCTCGAATGACTCCCACCAAGTAAAAGCAGCACCCTCAAATTGAAATGTAGAAAATGAGACCCGACTGGTCTCCAAAATACCCGCAGTACGTAATATCCTCTGGCACTTATCCAGAAACCCTTGGGCATCCTCGCCCTCTGTACCCGCTGAAAGTAGGAGGCTGAAGTTTGTTGAACCTCTCCAACCTGCACTGCTCGTCCTCAGGCATAGCAGGGACCACATAATCCTGTACATGAGCAACCGGCTGAGCTGGGGCTACTCCCGGTGCCTGAATACCCCGTACAACCAGCTCAGGTGTTCGGGCAGTTGGGGTCTGATTGCCTCCCCCGGCCTGAGCTGCGGTGGCAGTAGAAGACATAGCAACTTCCTGAGCCAAACTGGTGCACACCGTCAATATTTGAGATAGGGTCTCCTGTAGACCCGAAATAACAATAGGCACTGCCGGTTCCTGAGCCTGTCCCGCTGGAGCACCATCGACGGGAACCTGATCCTGAAAGATAAGGGGATCCTGTGGTACTGTCACAGCTGCTGTGCGGGCTGGACCCCTACCTCTACCACGGCCTCGACCTCTCGCTGGTCTAGCTGGTGTCTGGTCACCCTGATCGGTATTTCGTGTCCTCACCATCTGTGAGGGAATGAAACAACGTAAGTTTAGATTTCAAGAATCAAAAGATTAGCACGAAAGAGTTTAAGAAAGATAGAAATGTTTCCTAAGGGTTCTGCAGCCTCTCGAAGATAAGTACAGACGTATTTGTACCGATACGCAAGACTCTACTAAATATGCTCATGACCATTGAGTCCTATGTAACATAGGCTCTGATACCAAACTGTCACGACCCCAATCCTATGATGGCGCCTATCGTGGAACTAGGCTAGCCAATAATCACATATTTATAGTTTCTTTCAAAATCCCAACTAATTTCAAGTATTTCATAAAATATACAGAATTTACTAAATATATTAGGCCAATAAACAGTGCAACCAACCCCAAAACTCGGAGCTAACATGTCATGAGCATCTAAGAGAAATATTCCAAAAAGGAATACTATTATAATACAAACCTCCGAATAAATAGCTAGATACAATGAAGAAGGGAAAACGGATATGCCGCGGACGCTGAACAGCTACCTTTATATCCTGCACTCCGGCTCCGCACAGAATAGATAGCTAATGCTCGGTATCTGCATCTGAATCTGCACACAGGGGTGCAGGGAGTAATGTGAGTACGCCAACTCAGTAGTAATGAAAATAAATCAAGTCTAAGCAGCAAGAAAACACATAAAAATCAGTATCATCAATTCACAATATGCACAGTCTTTCTTTCCAACAGTATATACATAGATATATGAGATCATCATGCCTTAAAACTAACTTCAGAAAAATCCCTTGAAAAATGTATATTTTCAACAATTTTAGACCGAAATATTTAGTATGAAAAAGAACTAAATCATAAGTAGCGCCTCGGGCAAAAACATGAATCATAAATCGCCCCTCAGGCAGAACATCACTCAGCACCTCACAGCCACTCAGTATCAGCCCCTCGGGCAACCTCACGGTCACTAATGGATCCCAATCACTAATCACTCGCCTCTTAGTGACTGAGTGAAATCATCAATAAACAGTGAGGAAAATAGCAGTAAAAATCCCGAAGGGGTCTAAACAAGTCGGCACGAAGCCCAAAACATGGCTTATAGCCCAAATATTACAATAATCTTTAGAACACAATTTAACAAATGATTTAGAGTAAAATACGCAACTCAATAGTTGCTACGGAGAGGACCAAGTCCAATCTAAAAATCAGTGCGCGCCACATACTCGTCATCCGACATGTGCGCCATTCTAAAATCAGTGAGAAATATGAAGTTCCGGGTTTCATACCCTCAGGACAAGATTTATAACCATTACTTACCTTTACCGGGCCACAATACTACTCCGCTATGCTCTTTCCCCTCAAATTGGCTCCCGATTGCTCTGAATCTAACCCAAAAAAAGGTTTAACATCATTAATATATACTAAAGGAACACATCCCAATCGAAAACTATCAATTTATACAAGAATTTCAAAATTTGGCCAAACCCGAGCCCCGCGTCCACGTCTCGTAATTCGATAAAATCTGCATCACTAGAAACCTCGTCCTCCCACGATTCAATACATACCAAAAACACCAAAATCGGACCACAATTGCCTACCCAAATCGCCAAAAGAATTTTTCAAATCCTCCTCCCATTTTTCCAAACTTTTTCTACTTTAATCCTTCAAATTACAAGCCTAATCCGAACAAAATAGCATAGAAACGACTTTAATAACCCGGGAACTTACCTCCACTGAAGACCCTCGAATTCTCTCTTCAAATTGGCCTCAAATAAGCTCCAACCTCATGCAACAATGGTAGAATGACTAAAATTTCACAGAGGCTTTCTTTTATACTGTTCTACACAGCTAATCCGCACCTGCGGACCTATCATCGCACTTGCGGACCCGCACCTACAGTCCCAGGTGCGCACCTATGAAATCCCACTAACGGACCAATTCTCGCACCTGCGATCTCTTCTCCGCACCTGCGGTTTCGCAGGTGCAGCCAACTCTTCGCACCTGCGGATTCCTCCTGTCTAGACTCCCTTCGCACCTACGCATGGACTTTCGGACCTACGTCGTCGCACCTGCGGCTACCCATCCATTTGCTGCAATTTCCTAAGTTCAAAACTCCGCCAACCATCCGAAATCAATCCCGAGCCCCTCGGGGCCCCAACCAAACATACCAACACAACCCATAGCATTATTCAAACTTATTCGAGCCTTTGAAACACCAAAAATAACATAAAAACACCAAAATTACACGAAATTCAAACCTATGAATTTTGAAACTTCTAAATTCGCCAACGACGCTGAAACCAACCAAAACTCCTCCGATTGACCTGAAATTTTGCACACATATCCAAAATAATATTACGGACCTGTTCCAACTATCCCATTTCGACCCCGATAGCCTATTTTGCACTGCCGGCCAAAAATCGCCAAAAACTAACTTTCGTCAATTCATGCCTAATTCTACGCCGGACATTAAAACTTCATTTCGCCAATTCATGCCTAAGGATAAGTCAGCCTCTAGTTGATAGGGCAAGGATCATTTAAGAAATATCCTTTAATGATTTAAGTTTTATATGCACTGATAGCTTAATGAATTTTTACTCTTTCAATATAATTTACATGCTATATTAGGTTACATATCATTTATTGTAGCTTGCTAGTGAATGCTTATTTAATAGAGTTACTTGATTATCTTTTAAGTGATCTAATTGTGTAAATACTTCTTACCGTGTCAATATTTATACAACGTAACTCTTTTTTAAAATTTCTTTTATTTTTCCATGGTTTAACTAATGCCTGTAAATGGGTGTCCTATCCATATAGCCCTGGCAATAAACACAACCAACGTCTCTCATTTCTACTGTTAAGCAAAAAAACAACTCTTTGTTGGAAGAATAGTAGATAACATTGACAAGGAACAAGACGGAAAGAAGAATAACTTAACAAAAAATACTTTGTTGTGGCAATCCACTGCCTTGAAAGCGATTTCGGCCCGACTAGATGCAAATTGTTAAGACCGGTCACTCCCCAAGGTTCCACAACACCTACGAACACATGCACTCGTGGCTTAAAGTTTAAAATTTGCACAAACCAATTGCCCAAAATTTTGTTAAAGCAGAAAAAAAAAAAAAAGATGAAGGTGTTTTTCTGTGTTAGATTATTCACAAAGAAGACTGCCTTTTGTAGGCAAAGCTGCTGAACAGTTACAGATGAAGAAATTAAATTATGCCTGTTTCAAAGAAATAAATTGGACGTTACAAAATCCAATTCAAAGAGAAAGAATTTGGACGTATTCTGGTAAACATGAAATTAAAATGGAGCCGCTACAAAATTAACTATAGCCGTTACAAGAACTAAATCATGGTTGATACAAAGTAATAAATTGGATTTGGATTGGGCCTCACTTATATCTCGCGCATTGTGAGGCAAATTGACCCGTTTTACCTTCAGGATCAATTTCTCATGTGCGCGAGATCACTCCCTTCTACCAGCTCTTTACAAGCCCAACAAAGAGTAATTCATTATAAAATAAAGAAAAAGACTTTCCACAATCAATGAGGGACACTTTGTCTTTCATAAAAGACAAAGAAGTAAAGAAGAAAAAAGAAAATACAAAAAAAAATTTGACTTTGCATTATAAAGTATAAATAATACCTACACTCTTTACACGCGACAAAAGGATCAAAATTCACTTTTTCCTATTTACATACAACATGATTTGATTTCTGGTATAAAGTCCATATAATTATCAGTACTCGTATAGACTTTACGAGAACTTAATGTGGGTACTTTAGAATATAATATGAAATTAGAATATATGTAGTATTATGAAATATTATATTATTGTGTATGTACATAACTCCTAAATAAATAACACCCATTACTCTTTTCCATTAACTTCTCACCACTTCTTACCATTATGGTTGTAACTCGCATACCTTCATAATCTCCACATGATCTTCCTCCATGATCTCAAATGTTTAATGTCATGTTTATGACATTCTTTTGTATACCTCTATGTAATACTATAAATAGAGGATGAAGTGATATTGTACATACTTGAATACATGGAAGAAATAAGAATCTCTTTTCCCTTTCTCCCTACATTCTTGTCTATTTTCTTGTTTTATATTATTACTTTGAGCTAAGTTTCTTAACACGTTATCAGCACGAAGCTTTAACCAAGTGGGAAGATAACTTATTTGACGATGGAATTATAAATGGCCGACAACCTTGAATCAATGTGGTTGAGCTTGTGAAAATTTGGGCATTACGTATGCCCAATGTTGTGTTTACTTCTGTTATATAGGGAGTAGCATTTTTCAATTGCCATGAATTCTGCAATTAACTTACCAATATTTAAGACTTGGTTTATTTGTATTACTTAACAATTTAGTTTCATTTGTGCAGATGAATACATATGGAGTACTTGCTTTCGAGTGACAAACAAGAACACATTACGATGCCTTAGACATCATCTCCCATATGTACTACTCCGACAGTTTGCAAGCCAAGATTATGGAACTGTTAGCTATTGAGAAGGTTTCTAATTAATTTTAAAAAATAATAAGAATTTAAATTTATGTTGTGGTCAAAATAAATTTTGTACAACTAAGATAGTTTTATTCCCTTTATATTTGATCATGTGGTTGTTCGTGAAAAAGATCAATGCGAACTTTCATTAAAGTTCCAGGAAAAATAACTGATTATTAGAAAGTAGTATATCATGAAAGGCTCAAGGGTGAGTCCACTTAGTCTTATTATGTCATTGTATAAGGGTAAGCCATCGGGTTTGAGTCCTGGTGCACTATGATGATAAGACTTAGATTTGAGTCCAACTCATTATGGCCTAACATGCCTTTATATGGGTAAGACATTGGGTTTGAGTCCCAATGCACCATATTGATGATATAATGATGACTAAAGAAAAATAAAGTATTTTTTCTAAAAAAGCATGAAGTTTGTCCCACTTGATTTGCTCCATTCTTGAAATGAATAGCGGTGCATAATAAGTGTTAATAAAGACAAGCGGTTGACTAATGAACGTGGGTGTGCCAAAGATCAAATAATAACAGTCATCATTATGGTAATTGTAAAAAGGAAAACAATAAGGATTCTCATAATGATCCTTCAAAGATGAAGGAATATGTGTCAATGTGGTCTGTTAATACGAGACACGTTCACATGATTATAGTCCATTCGTTGAAAATGTGACTTGTGATAAACAATGTGAATGCAGGCTCAATCCTGAAAGTAAATGTTTAAATATATATGCGATAAAAAGTATGCATAAGAATGTGCTTATGTATAGTTGGATAAATACAACAACTCACCTCTACATGAGGTTTGAGAGAAAGAACGATAATGAATATTACTGTGTGATTACATGAATATGTCAGTGGTCGCGTACATGGTACGCCACAGATATTTTGTCATGCCTTATAAAAAGTTATTAAAGGCAAAAATAAAGCAAGAAATGATTTTGCTTATAATGTTTTTGACCATGACAATTATTATGATATGATTTTCTCCGTGAAGGAGACATTCACCTTATGGATGGTGTGACAAAAGATCTAGTAGTACAAAATTAGTTAAGAGCTCCGGAAGAACTACTTTGTTACTATCCGGATGAATAAAATTGTTCTTGACGTTAATATTGCAGTAAGTCTCAAAAGAAACATTTTGAGTTTCAAATGTATTAGCCAAAGTAGTTGGCATATTGAGACTATCAATGAAAGGAAGATTGATTATCTTCATATTACTATAACATACCGGGTAAATATGAAAGGTTACCCCACTTTTCTTCTATTTGTATTATAGATGTATAAGCATGATGATGGAATCACATGCCACAAATAAACTAGAAGTTTACTGTAACAAATATTAGTTTACATGACCGGTCGGTCATCCCGGTTCAATTATGATGCGAAAATTGATTGAGAATTCACATTGGCATATATTGAAGAAATAGAAGATTCTTCAAGAATTCTCCTGTGCTGCTTATTTTCATGATGTACCAGTTAAGGTTGGGATTGAATCCCTTGATTTCTGGAATGAATAAAAGGTGATATATTTATATATATGGGCTCAGTCACCTGCCATGTGGACCGTTTACTATTATATTATTTTAATAGATGCATCTATTGTATGGTCACATGTGCGTTTGTTAGCAACTTGTAATTTGGATTTTGCAAGATTGCTTGCTCAAATTATTATAGCATAGTTCCAGAATGTAAATTATGATGATTTATCTTGATA
Organism: Nicotiana paniculata; assembly: GCA_005239505.1. NCBI lineage: Eukaryota > Viridiplantae > Streptophyta > Magnoliopsida > Solanales > Solanaceae > Nicotiana > Nicotiana paniculata. The sequence goes on from ML356333.1 coordinate 93,717, forward strand.
ATACTGGTTTAAATCCAATTTGGTTTAGCATAAATTGTATGCGTCCAATTATAGCTAAACCATTAGTTATGCGATGTATTATTTAAACAATAGCAGTTGTACGTATCTAGCCAAGTTATGATAAATTTCCCTGTTACAATTGGTTCAGGAACCAAATAATTTCCATCTAGAAATATAGATGTGCTATATGATTTAATCATGCCACCATAATGTACAAAGATGGGTTCCCAAAGAAGGTTGTGAAATGTGTTGATGATCCCAACATTAGGGGCAGGGGCAGCTGAAAAAGTGATATGCGGGATGAATTATCATGAATACATCTAGATCCTCGTACAAGAAAATGTGAACTTGAAGTTCAAATGATAATTCATTTTCCAAATATTGTAAGACGCATTTGCTGACCCAGCTAAATGTCATATTTCAGCTGCTAATGCTCCAAATTGAATAACGTCCATGATGTACAGAGTTTATGGCACGCATGAAGTGTAATAGACAAATTGGTTCCAAAGATAAAACTCCTTGAAGAAGGGGTGGAGCTAATGATCAAGATGGTCATAATAAGGAGGCAAGTGCTTTAGAAGAGCAACACGTCATAACACTCTATAAGACCTCACGAAAGAGGCTCGGGTACCTAAAAATAATGAGATCTCGATAAGTTATATCTTTATTGTGTTGATGGAACCGATGTAGATGATCATCAATGATATTGTCGATATAATATAGCGCTAAATATTATTAATATTGACGAGGATCTTGAGCCAAATCTGTCATGGAATTTGGACAGATAAATAATTGGTCAATGAAAAGTGACTTCACTTGGAAACGTGAAGTTTTGGACTGATAGTCCCAACACCTGAAAGTATAAAGCCAGTGGGGGGACACAAGATTTTACGTAAATGTCCCGGCATTGATTATATGGAAACATGTTCCCTTGGGGTGGATACAGTTGCTTTCAGATTTTAGTCTGACAATACCTGATAAATTATATATGTGTATATAAAAACCATTGAAGGATTTAAACTGTTCTGAAGCCTATTAAGGTTCCCAAGAAATTTATTAAATAAAACATCAGCAAATCCTTATGTGGATTAGGCCAATTGTGGCGTATGTGATTTGTTTTTGTGTCTAGTTGAATTGGTGCACTAATATATCTTTCTAGAACCATGAGTGTAACAATATGCTAGTGAGATATAATTGTACTCCTATGCGGAGATATTAAAATACTATTAGTGTTATATTGCAAAAGAAGTCCTTGATATAGATTTTTTTATTCTAACAAATATTTTCAAGGTTATGTTGGTTATACAAATGCAGGGCATGGTTCGTTGTTCAGATAATCTATTTGGCT